>JANHFJ010007464.1:73052-90709 GCA_032468195.1 Cerberus rynchops | reverse complement strand
GGAGGAGGTTGTATGATCCTGGTATTTCTTTGGTTTTAGTGCTGTATCCAGTTGTGACAGATTGGGATGGCTATCAATTCCATAACTTGAATAAGGCATTATTGCATTTATTTGTATCTTGGGAGTTTCTTGCTTAAGAAGTGAATATTACTGCAAGAAAGGCACTGACAGTCCCCTATTTATCACTGCAAGAAACATATCACATAATGATTCAGTATTTTCCATGCAACAGCTGTTTTCTTGGGGGATGAAATTCCTCGCACCCTTCCCTCTTAAAAGATGCTCCTTCTTTCTTCTCCTTAGCTCATTGGCTGCATCATTGGCCGCCAGGGGAGCAAGATCAGTGAGATTCGGCAAATGTCCGGAGCACACATCAAGATCGGGAACCAGACAGAGGGCTCTTCTGAACGTCATGTGACCATCACAGGCACACCAGTCAGCATCACTTTGGCTCAGTACCTCATCACAGCCTGGTAAGAGCCAATACAGCCTCTGGGGGAGATGAGGCAGGGAGGAAACCTCATTGTCACAGATATATGCAGGTATTGCTTTGGCTTCTTCCTCCTGTGTCCAAGCCCTGGGACTTTTAGATGGATAGCTTTGTAGGAACCGAAAGGCCACCCTTTGCTACGGTGGGTGAATTGTCCGTTTGCAACCGTTCTGCCTTTTATTTAATAAAGAGGAATGTTAAAAGGTAACATCCTGCAAGCACTCCCACGAGTGTCAATAGTTTTGCACACTGTCTCTCCAGCCTGGATGACAGCCTCCAATCTTTCAGTTTCTCATGAGCCAGCCTAAGACTATTATCATTAACTAGAGTATTTTGGGCAGCTGCTTCTGCTTTCCCTTCAAATTCCCCTTGCAGCTGCAAGTACCGATGCAGCCTTCAGTTCTGCTCAGAAAGGACTCTTGTTTTCAGTGTGGAATAACTGCCTTTTATCCACAAAATAACAACTCTTGAATGGAATATATGAAAGGATATTTGCCATGGTGTATCACAATCTGGCACTTGAGATGCTTGAAGATTTGGAGCAGGAAATAACTGTTGCTCTCTTTTTGTGCATTATGGCCATTAGGGTACAGGCTGGTAGGACATGGCCTGCTTCTTGAAGGACGCGCTTTCCTGTTTATACAATCAGTTTTTCTTATGGAAATCATTCTGGCACTTATTTTATATATTAATATATTTACATATTCAAAACCAAAATAAACTAAATTTTATCACCACTGCCGCTCACTGCCTTCATCCTGGACAGGTAAATTGGTTTCAGGGTATGAAATTCACGTATTGATTCAAGCCATTGGTCATGGGTTCAAAACACATAAGTGCCTGAAATAACCTTGGAATGTTTTGATTATATAAACAGGGGCTGCTAAAAGGTATAAGATAACTTTCCTCAACACAACCAGCTCTGAACATTGATCGAGGAAATAAGCTCCTCTTATCATAGTAAAGGTTCCTTACCATAAATGTATGATCCTAGTCCTAGGGGGATTCTGGAGAAAAAGATCTTATCCGGATGCTGAAATGCTTCAGAGCACCTTGTTCACTATTTCCAGTCTGTGTGTGTGTGTACCTATTCTATTGCACATGTCATTATGCATGCCAGTAAAAACATGTCTTTCTGTGAATGCATATCCATATCCATAACCATACTGTTATATATGTATTAAGCAAACTATACATATTAACCCATACCTATGCATATTATGCTGTGTGCAAGCTTGTTCCAGCACACATTGGTACATATACCTCCAAGTATATGTCCACAGATGTCTGCATTTTTATATGTAAATGGGCATGCATGCACAGGTCTCATTCTTTCTCCCTTCTTGTTCTTCAGTTTAGAGACGGCCAAATCTACCTCCCAGACGCCCCCCGTTGACCTCGGCATGACTTTCTCCCAGCCCCTCACCCCTTCGCCAGCCCCAGCGCTGACAGCAGTGGCCGCACCTCCCCCAGCCTTGCTTGGTCCCCCCTATGCCATCTCCCTCTCCAACTTCATCGGCTTGAAACCCATTCCCTTCTTGACACTGCCCCCTTCCTCAGCCACGGGGCACAATGGCAACCTTGCCACCTACACGACCAAGATCTCCACAGCCAATGCAAGCAAGAAGGGTGAGAGACAGAAGTTCTCCCCATACTGAAGCAGGAAGGTGGGCGGTGGGGCAGGGAGGGGCCAATTTGGGGGGCCCTCCCATGCTTCACGAGATGGCATCAACATCAAGCCACTCCAAAATGAGGTTACATGGGGGAAGACTAAGTATGATGTGAGAGGCAAATCAATTGTATTGGAAAGTAAGGAGATGAGAGAGAATATAACCTCGGCAGCTGTTGAGAGCAGTGCTGACTAAGAGTCAAGAGAGAGAACTGGTTCTTCTCCATAGTTCCTACTTGATCCTAGCTGAAAAGTCTGTAGTGATTAAGACCATCTAAACGTAAAGTTTCACTTCTGTTGGACAATTACTGTTCCACACTCAAAGTGTTATGATTTTTTTTTTACCTTCCATAAATATATCTGATCTCCTTCAGGAAACAGCTTCTCCCACCATCTGATTTCCTGTTATGTTGTTAGGAAATCTACCAGTTTACTTAGAGAAAAATTGAACCATATACAATTTCTTTTATTTCAAATTGATGGCACTGGAGGTCTTGGGAAAGGTCTTAACTCAATTGTGGATGAAGCTTGTTTGACCAATGGTAATGATAGAGTATATGCTGTGCCACTGCTATATCTCATGGATGATTGTTTTCAGGGGAAAAATGGAAAAAAAATCTGATAAAGAAGAAGAAGGCATGTAGGATTTAAATATGACGGAACATACCAAGAAGCAAACTTTTTGGTTCTCTGTTCTAAGTATTTCTCTCTTGATATGAAGCTGCTTATGTATCTCATTCTAACTATATAAGAATCTCAATTAAAAAAAAAACAAACCATGGCTGTTTCTGACAAACACAGGGTTCTGAATTTTTGCTTCCCCCTAAAGCTGGCTAGAATAAAAAGAGACTGAAAGGAGTAACTTTTACCAGAGCAGAGGCCCTCTCGTGTTGACAGGGAGTTGCATAGCAACCATTGGCATATATTTGGTTTCCCTGCTAAAAACCTGGGCAAAGGCTAATCAGATAGTGTAGTATATTACTAAATTTGAATCTCCAGCACTGGCTGCCAATTCTACTTAGTCTCAATGGAAGACACCTACTCTGTGGTCTTTTTTATGGCAGATACCTCAGGAAATCTCTTCTTAGCAGGTCATAGAATAGCTATCATGCCATGAACACATCTTTGAATTTATCTTACCCTCATGAGATGTTGTCTCCAATGAGTGCTTACTAATACTGTTCAATCCCTTGTAGTTCAGCTCTAAGCAGGCTTACTCAGTAATTAAAAAAAACCCTATTTACTCTAAGCATAGGAAACTGCCACCTAATAGCAAGTCCAGCTACCAGCCATCTCTGGTTCTATATTATCTCCTGTGCTGATAGTAGCTCTCCAAGGTATCTGACAGAGAGTTTCTCAGCTTTACCTGGAGATGGCAATGATTACATCTGGGACCTTTTCAATGCAGCCTTAAGGAATGAGTACATGTTCCCCAAAGAGTCCCCATTTCCTCTTATCTGTTGTTATTGGGAGGGCACTTGTCAATGCAGATAAATTCATGTGAGTGAAGAGGCAGGAATTGTAATTGATCCTGACCCTTCTGTCTAAGATAGTGTCATCCCAGAGATATCCAACCACATTGCTTCATTTGGTAATCATCTCAATAAATTGAGGTCCTGTCTAGCAGGAATTCAGTGTAGTTTTGCTCCTGAGTAAATAGTTACAGGTTTGCAATGTACAGAAAATATATTGCCAAGCCAAGGATTTTACAACCAAGTTCCTAACTGGTTATAAACAGTATAGCTTCTCCAAAGTGGACTCAGATTGCTGACTCAAGTTGGCACATTGTATTTCTTTATTCAAATATTACAAGATTAATAGCAAACTGTTATCTTTGTAAGGCATTGGATGGAATCAGGCTTGTTCGGTGAATCAGGCTAGAAAAGAAACTGAACTTGCCTTTTGCTCTGCCTCTCCTATGGAACCAACTGACTCGTTAGCAAAGCCCAGGGCTGTGTGTAGTGTCTGCATTCAAGTAAAACAAAGCAAAAAAAAAATATTTAAAATTCTGCATGCACGCAACCACATCCTGTGCCATTAAAAAGTTCTTTAATTGACCTGTATAGAATATGCGACTATGCATACATATCTCCTTTGTGCATGGTAATTTTGGGAGAGGAATGTTTGTTTGTTTGCATTGTACCAGATTTACAATTCATGGGAGAAGCAAGAAAATCAACCTGCCCCTTCTGAATAAATGCTAGTTCCCAAGCAGCATATCCTGTGGGGTTTTTTGTTTTGTTTTGTTTTTGTTTTTGTTTGCTGGATTCCTCCAGGAATCACAGGTTTCACACAGCCCTGATTATGTTGAGCTCACGCAATTGGGTACGATGCCAAAGGTGTCTAGGGAAAAAAATGAATCAGGCTGACAAAAAAAAATCAGGATAATTGCATTTAAGGATATCTGCAGATGCGGAGCTTTGAAAGGCAGTGGCATCTGTTTGCTGACAAGATGATTTCATACCCCCAGCATTGCAAATATACATTTTGGATGGTATAGAAAGGCCACCATGTGCGTGTAATCATTGACTATATGGTGGTTAGCGGATTGCCATCAATGAAGAAATGCTGTAGGTTTACTGAGCTGATGAGATAAAATTCTCAGATGGTGTACATTAATATGCATCTCAGTATTTTGATTTCACAAGAAAGGGAATTGGAGCAAAAGAACAAAAAACGGGGGAGGGGCTATTCTCATACATCGATTCAACCAGTTGTCCATTTGGCATTATACCCTGGCTGGTACAGATCTCTTTAATTTCCCTCTATCACTTCCTGGCAAAAAGCTCTCATCTTTTCTTGCGGCTCTGAGGAATTTCCCTCCTACCCCATAATCCCCTTTGGCTTATCTTTGGAAATGCTGTACATATAATTCTATATTTTTCCTCCTTTGTAACTTATCATTGATTTAATAAAAATATAAACTTTGTCAACTGAGAATTAATTGTTGTACATTTGAGTCAGGAAAAACCCAGAAAGTATTAGCTGGCCACTGGAATGATTAATAAAGGGAGGGAAAAAAGAGGAGATTTTGTAAAGTTTTATTTAAGAACACAGTGAAGGCTAGCATTGTTCGCTTTTTCTTTTCCCTGGCAGCTGGACTCCTGCCCTTTGACAGCCAGGAAATCAGCAGGTGAAACTTTTCTTGTTGTCTTGAATGCTGGAGAAAATATTGTTGATTCAATTTCCACGTTACCGATATTATGTTCATAGAAGACCTGCAAAGGGGCAAAGATGCATCTCTAGAACATGCAATTAATTCAGAAATACCAGCATAGCTTAGTTATGTTTTCATTCATGGTAAAATAAATCAGCGACTCAAGTTAATTGATCATAGAAATTATAAGAACAAGTATTTCTAGATAAGCTTTAAAGATCAAGGTTAACCTTCTGTTGCATAATGGGAGTTTCCACAAAACTGGACACTACAGTTTTGTGTCCATAGTGTGCTACACCATGCTTATCATTTGTTAAATAAAGAATTATTGTTGAGACACATTAAGCCATATACTTAAATTGCAACTACAATGAATGGCTCTACCTTGTGATCATGGACCTTGATCCCTGACATTGTGATTTTCGTAGTTTACCTTTGCAGCAACACAGTAGAGGGATATATAGGTTTTTTGTGTGTTTAGCAATAGCACTTAGACTTATATACCGCTTCACAGTGCTTTACAGCCCTCTCTAAGCAGTTTTACAGCATATTGCCCCCAACAATCTGGGTCCTCATTTTACCAACCTCGGAAGGATGGAAGGCTGAGGTGAGAATCAAACTGCTGGCAGCTGGCAGTCAGCAGAAGTAGCCTGCAGTACTGCATTCTATCCACCAAGTTTTAAACCAGGCAGTTTTAAAGTCAATTTTGGCCCATTTTATGACATCTTTTGTCATAGTTAAGTGAATCATGCAGTCATTAAGTGAATTTGGTTCCCCCATTGATTTTGTTTATTGGAAGCTGGCTATGAAGATTACAAATGATGATCACATGACCCTGGTTCAGTCCAACTGTCATAAACACATGCCAGTTGCCAAGTGCCTGAAGTTTGATGGCATGAATATGGGGATGCTGCAATAGTTGTAAATGTGAAAATTAGTCATATGTCACTTTTCATTGCTATTGTAACTTTGAATGGTCACTAAATAAATGGTTGTAAGTCTCTGACCATCTGTACTGAATTCATTTCTATAATATTACAATCAATAATTCCTATTCAGATATTAAAAATCCAATAGCCTGACAGCTTAGGAAGAAGGTAAAAACCCAGCAATCCAGGTAGGACATTACAAGAATACAGTATGTTGATAATACCTGGCAATCAATAAGAGTGGATGCCAGCCACTTGCTCTGCTAATTTCTGGGAAGCTGAAATCCAGGGAGCAATGGGATTTTTAACTGAAGCTCCACCTGGCAAGACTCCAGACTATCTGGAGAAGCTCAGCCGCAAATTGGACACCCATTTGATTCAATGGCCATTCAAGGCTTGGGGCTGATCCGCCATCTTTTGCTCCCAACGCACCTGGAAGGGGGACATCTCGGTGGAGGAGAGGTCCTTGAACCGGCTTGCCCAGCTCCATATTCACACCCACATAAGCTGTCTGAGAACACACCACCCCGGAGCTCAGACTTGTCTCTAGCGCCAGGAGCCGCTTTTCCTCTACCTTGACCTCTTCTAATTCCTGCAACAGTGCCTGAGCTGCAAGACGGTGAACAGGGAGCCTGCACAGAAAAGGGAAGGATGGGTAGAGAAAGGGCTGCCATTACATCACACACCAAATCTTAATTGATTGTCAGTTCCCTTCTATTTGGTGGTTTTCTGCCCAGAGGGTCAGTTGACAGTAAATACAGGAAGTTAATAGCAACTAACTACTTGTTTTGGATTTTAACTCATGAATCTGAAAAATCTGGGCTAAAAAGATCTATCCTTGTTGTCTCTTCTCTGAAAAGAGAAAAAGTAGAGCCTCTTGGCGAACATTTCTGTAGCCTGGAAGTAACATGAAAGAACACATGTGTTTTGTTCGGCATTGGCTTAGGCTGTTGGGCTTTAGTCAATCAATGTCTTCTTAACTATGTTTTCATCCTGAAAACTGCCAAAACAATTATGAATCCAGCCAAATCTCTTGGCTAAAGGTCTGTGGATCCAGAGGGCAAGAGATGACACACACATCTAAGCGATAAAGTCAATTAAGTGGTGGCTTCCTACTTTCATTTGGCATTATCATACAAAGGACATGTTATCTCCAAGAGGAAATGACTCTGCTAGGTGAAAAACACCTCTCTTTGAATCAACAAAACAGCCTCTTTTTTTTCTTGGTTCATAAGCTACTCCTGACTGCATCCTGTGTGAAGAGGAGTAGCTCATGAATAAACTCTGTGAATCTGAAAAAAAGACGCATCTGCTTCAGGATTCAGAGAAATATTTTGGATGTGCTGCCACTGACTCACTTATGTGCTCTTTTAAAGGGTTTGTTCAGACTTTGGTTCTTCCTGGAAGGAAGGGTTCTGGATTCTACCTGTCTGTCTTCTCAAGTTGGAATGAGAACTTTGTTGTTTCTGTGGGAGTCTCATTTTGAAGATTATACCGAACAATGACTGTCCCCTCCATGGAGCCTGATGTCTGTATAAAAACAAAAGGGAGGCGAAAAGAAGAGAAATTCTTTCTGAGAATCAGGACGTTCTAGGATTAGAGCTACTAAGGAAGGGAACTGAATACCCTTAGCTAAGCCAGCACAAGGCATAATATACACCACAGGAAGGAGGATTTCTCACTGGGCTGCTGGGCCTCAGGTGGATCACTTGCCTGAAGTTGCCCCTGGATCTGGGCATAGATGAGGCAGCGCTGACCTTGGAAAATGACCTGGGGGCCTGACCCCACAAGCACGGCCTCAAGGCCAGAAGGCAATTCCCACGTCAGAGAGATCCCCGACACTGCTGGCTGAAGGGCCTTCTTCAAACTTTGCAAAGCCTGCAGGAAACAAGAATGAAAAAGCAATATAAGCTTTCAGGATCCTTTATGAAATAAAATACAAAATTTATTTGAAAATGTCAAGGTTGTTACTGCTCTAGTTTTTAGCTTATGAAATAGTGTCTGCAAAAACAATCAAAGCTTTGGCTAAACCAGATGTTCTATTCTGCTTCACACCTCCCTCCCCCTAATCACACAAATGATTTCTGGACCTGCCCTAACAATTCACAGAATACATTTACATCTTTACAGATACAGATGTAGATATCTGTATAGTTATGCAAGATAGTTGCTTTTAGTCTAGAAAGATCCTATCTGTAGAAGACCAACAATAAAGAAACTACTCTGAAGTAAGTCCTTGTATTGTTCTTAGTTCCTTGGGCCTGATCCTGGAGCAAGTTCAAACAAAGGCAGAACTGAAGATCAGGGAATTAGAAACTAAACTTTATGAAGAGAGACTGAAGGAGCTGTGTATATTTAATTTTGAGAAAAGATAACTGATGAGGAATATGGTGGCATTTTCAAATACCTGAAAGGGACTGCAGAGTTGGTAATGAATTGCATGACCTTAAAAACTTCTAAACAAACAAACTAATTGCCCTGAGCTCCTAAATGAAAGGAAGGATATAAATCCAATAAACAACCAAGATTAATTATCTTATTCCAGAATGCAGGATATAGCATAGTAGATTTAATTTGAAGAAGACGGATTCTGGTTGAAAGACTAAATATTTTATACTGTAATAAGAACAGTTCAACGGGAACCAGTTACTTAGAGAAGTAACCAGGCTTCCATTCATTTGATGCATTCAGATGGAGTGAAACAAATTAGGATGCTTACTATCCCAAAATATGTTCCTATATTTGTGCTTCATGAAGAATATGCGTTATAAATCAAAATAAACAATCGGGTTTCTCATTAGTTGTCAGAACCAAAGAATCCATGTAATCTCTGATGACCCTTCCCTCCTTTTCTCAAAGATATTAAGCTGATATAAACCTACAAGCTCAGAAAGTACCAAGGACCATATAGTTCAACCCTGAGCTATAAATATTCTCTTCTATTGGTAACTTTTAAATAAGTGGCCATGTCTATGGAGATTCTCAGTCATCCAGGTTATGACTGTTTCAAAGATGCTTTTTATTTTTTCCCCCCCAAAGGCAACTGGACTTTATTTTTTCCTTGAAAACATTTCACTTCTCATCCAAGAAGCTTCTTCAGTTCTATCAATTAAGTGGCAGCGTAAAAGACACTAAACCCTGAAATTACATGCCAATGACATGCAGCAGAGCTAAAAACACGTGAAGAGGAAGAGACCTCACCTTGGCCTGCATGCGTTCCTTGCCAGTGATGAATTCAGCACTGCCCCCAGCAGCTCGAGCAATGCCTTTGACCAGAGCCGTTGAAGCCCCTTCCCCAATGCCAAAGGAGAAGCACCTATGGGGGGAGGGGAGAGAGAAGAGAATAGAAGTTGATGGAAGCCACAAAAAATGAACACCATGAAAACAATTTCTTTCTTTGCTTACCTGTGTGAGCCACTATTACGTCTAACTTCAGCAGTGACCTCATTTGTATTAAATACCTCTCCATCAGTGAACACAAAGATCTGTGAAAATGGAGAGTCATGAAGTCTAGCCTGACCACCAAGTTATTTGGAAGCAGGGGAGAAGAAATTTAATAAGAACTTACGGCTAGTTTCAAAGGATGACAGGACTGGAAGACAACAAAGCTCTGTTTAACCAGAACTGGCTCTCTACACAGTGGGCACCCATTCTTTATAGAGTGGACTCATGGCTTTGCACATATTGTTGTTCTGTTGTGTTCTTTCCAATAAATCTGCAGCACTTTTCTATTATCTGCTCTAAACTTAATTTTCTCTTTTGTTTTCTATGTACACTACACAGTATCTTTCTCCCTTTGTTTAGTGTTCTGTCCTAAGCATTACCCCCTTATATACAGTTTCCTGTGTTTCATCATTCTATCAATTACCCTTCTAATAATTGCTTTTAACATAAAACCATGCATTTGTATTTGTGATAACAAAATTCTTTTCATTCATTTCAAAAGAACTTTCACACAATCTTTCTTTGGTCCATTTTCCATTTATTCTGCTGGGAGACTAGCCAATCTTCTAATTATATTTTTTACAGTTTATTTTGTATTTTTTTTCCTGCAGTCATTCTACTTTTACTCCAGTTTTCCTTTCTTTCCCTTACCATTTCCCCAAAATTCCTTTTTGACATTACAAAAAAAAAAGTTTATCCCATTACCAGAATGTCTTCTTTTATGGAATCCTTCACTAAGTCTTTCAGTCATTTATTATAAATAATGAAATCAGTTTGGTTTTAGAATTATTTTTTCATTTATATGTATAAGTAGACTTATACTTAAAGCAATATGTAAACAAGCAGACCTTTTTCTAAGCAGATAACTCATCAATCACCACTCCTTCATTCTTGGACTCCAATGAGTCATGTAAGTTAAAAATATTGCACAATTGTTTCAAAACTCATAAATGGTTTTAAAACAGAAAGCTTTGCTCTCAGTCTCCCAGGCTTTTATCTTTCTTTGTTTTGCATAATGCTACTTATCTTGAAAAGAAATAATGTGATGAGCATATACCATATATATAAAATATCTATAAACTATAGCAAATTCCCCTCATACTTCTGGATGTGAGCATTATTATACACTTTTATTGTAAATCTTTTTGTGGATGTGCTTAATCTTGATTCTGTATGAAACGGAAGATGACCTTATAATAAAACTTTAAATACCTGTCGAGGATGTCCTTCAAGGCATGGCTGGCTGTAAATGGCCTTCAGGGGCTCTAAAATCTCTGTGCCTCCCAAGTTACAATTCAGCTCCTTCACACGTTGGATAGAAGTGCTCATGCTCTCCTGCGTATACTCCACACTCTTCCTGCAGAAGGCACCGAAGGATGAAAGTCAGCCAAGTTTCCCCAAACTACCTTTTATATACTGTACTCCCCATATCTATAATAATCATGTAATTCCTCATTGCATTTATGGCCCTAGAATTCAGTACTGGAGTGTTATCTACCAACAAAACCAAAGAGGACAATACAACACTGCATGATCTGGGATCCAGAATAAGACGTCAAGGTCACATATAGGCTGCCCAAAGCTTTGGTTTCACTCCAAGAACCCTTTAGCACTTTCCACACAATTATAAGTTTCATTTGACTACAAGGGGAAATTATGGAATATGTAGGGGAAATGACAAGTTGCAATTTATCTAAGTTTTTTTAGATTTCAATCAAATTTAGCTTCAGTCCTAGTCAGACCAATTTTTTTGTGCTGATATCTCCTTTTTAACATTTAACATTTAACATTTTAACAAACAAACAAACAAACAAACAAAGATTTGATTTTTCTAGGAATACTTTATAGAAATAAGTAAGAACTGGAGAAGTTAAAAGATAAATGGTTTGCCAAGAGGCAATTTCTAAAACTTACGGGTAGAATGAGTCATAAGTAGAACCAAAGCCATAGATATTGAAGTAACACCCCAAAGGGAGACTTTTTAGCAAGAAAGTCAGGGTTTCCTGAGATGGAAAGGCAGTAAATAAACATCCTGAGTTAGTTTCCAGGTACAGGTATATTAAAGTATCATGTCTACTTTTCTTTAATTCTCATTTTACAAAATCTGTTTTTTCTGGATACTGGATTAGGAGACTTAGATTTCAGGTCTCATTCCTAAACTCATTTTGTAACTTGATTAGTCACTGAGTATGATCTACTTTTCAGGGTTTTTTTTTAAAGAAAGGATTAGGGACATCATATTGAGCAGGTTGAAGAAAATCCTAAGCATGGAGTGAAAACACTGTACTCAGCTTATAACTGTAGTAGACTACAAATCACCATATCAATCCACCCATTAGATACCTTAGCATTCTGAATGCGTGATGGTGATTTAGAATTGTTATCCATGGTGGTACCCATGCTGCCAGAGCGATCTAGCAGGAAGATTAACTCTCCAGCAGCACTATGATCTGGCTTGATAACTGAAATGCTGGGGTACAGGGTTAGCAGAAGGGCTGGATCCCCCATCAGCGAACCTATAGAGGAAATGATATCAATAAGTATTTTCACTTAAGGCAAGGCTTTTCCAATTCTCAGTAACTTTCCATTTCATGCATATGATAACCTAATGGCAAAGATGAAGAACTTTAGACATTGCTTCACTGAGAGGCATGCTAATAGGGAAAGGAGAACTGTAGTGGAAAGGCACAGATTCTTCACTTCTGCCTTCAACTTTGCTCACCTGGGGCAGCTCCAGACTTTCCAGCTTCTAAAATGGCACTGGTCTTGTGAACATCTTCATAATATATCAACAGTTCTACATCACAGTCAAATTTGTGTCCTTCAGCCAAGGAGACCTTTGGGAAGATAAGTAAAAGCAAAATGCTTGCAGACTGCAGTTCTAACACTGCTGTAGACTCTAGGCCAGTAATGGTGAACCTGTGACACAGGTCAGAGATGACACACCAGCATTCACAACAGCCAATTTTTTCCTCCAAAAGCATGTCCAATTCTTGTACAATTTTTACAAGCTGTAGAAACTGCCCAAGAATAGTGTATGCTCTTGCATAGCCATTAGATCCTCAGAAGCTGTGTGGCCTCCAGAACCTCTAAAAATTATTTATTTTTATTGTATTTCATTTTTGTAGTTATTTGATATTTATGCAATACATGGCACCGTATTGAATTGCATTTGTTAAAAATAAACCACTGTATAAAGAATCATTTCTCTTTTGTTCTGAGCAGCTCTACCTGTGCAATAGTGTGGTCCTCCGTCATATATTGCAGAGGATCTAGGGTGCATTTTGACTCTATACGGTCGATGCCATAGGGAGACTCCACCTTGGCACTGAGGCTGAGTGTGTAGGGTAAATCTTCTTTAAGCACGTGTACTATATTAGCAGTTCCCTCTTCTGAACCTGCTAAGAGAAATCACATTTGAGATTCTACTTATAGAAAGAAAGGCTCCTGTGGGGATGAGAGGATAAGTACACAAATCTGGGGCACAAAGATACCAGTTAAAGCATAATAGGTTGGACCAAGACAGTTCAGGTTCAGAGCCCCATATGGCCACGATGCTCACTCTGATTTTGGATTCCAGCAAGTGCTTTGCTTGGATCTCAAAGCTACGCAGGGATATGATTACTACTTGATTACCATTGAAGAAACCAATGGTAAATCACTCCTGCCAAGAAAAGGACTCACAAGGAATCCTATTCAATTTGGAGAATGTGTTAAATTGTCCTAGTCCCTCAACCTGCAAACCCAGTCTACTTCATCAAGATGGTGTGAAAAGAAAATAAGAAGGGAAGAAAATCACTTTCTATCAGTATTTCTTTTCAATTCGGAAAGGAAAAATAATTAGATATAGTAGCTGAAGGTCTCCAAGTTCTTTACACCTTCTTCTACTTATCTGGAGGGCACCATCTTGGAAAAATCTGTTCTAGTAACCACACACCATTTTGAGCTTTATCCATTAATCAAAATAAAGAAAATGGTAAAATTAAGTGGAAAGGATCAATGGCTGCATGCATCCTTCTCAATCTTCTTACTTCAAAGGTTTGTTTTTTAATGGCAAACTATAGCTCTGTTTGCACAATGTGATGGAAACACTGCTAGTTGCACATCCCCAAAGAATGTACAGGACATGTCTCCTATGCAAGCATCTTACAGTATGCTTTCATGTCTTGTATGAATCCAGCCACAACTGTTGGTTTTTAGGATGAAGCTGAGTTAATCATCCCAGTGCTTGACACCACTGAGCAGGGAGGGCAGCAAAGGGGCCCACTGGAGGCTTTGCTTTGTGGACTCATTGATGGATTTGGGAATAAAGTTAATTACCTGCAGGAACATAACGGGGGTTCAAGACAGCTGGCAGGACAAAACGGACGGCATCATCTGGTTCCACTGCTAGTGCTTGAACGTAGCGCAGTTTCAGTGTGGCTTCTCCATCAGGAGGAAGATTGCCCAGGTTGCACCTGAAAATGTCACTGGTATTTTCTTCTCTTCCAAGCAGAAAAGCCTGGTGGCCTTCACTCAGGGCATCGTCATATTCTTGCTCTGCCTATATGGAAGAAGAGGGAGAAAGAGAAAAGAACAAGATAACATCAGTGATTAAAGTGGTCACAAATAAAGTGCCTCTGGGACTTGGGGTTTTAAAAAACATTCCAGCCAGCAATGGCAATTCACTTTCATAATGTTGTCAAGAAGATGACATGCACTTAGTCATCAGACACAGAGTGAAAAACACGTTCACACGTGGGGAGAGTTACACTGTATCTACCACCTCTTAATTTTTCACTATAGTAGAGGAAGAAATGTTCTCAAGAACATACATCAAACCCGACGGAAATATATTTAAGCCTGTTTAGCATAGCTGATTTGTGACGTGTGGATTTATTGACACAATCTGGGTGCAGCGATATAACCTCTTATGCTTTCCCAAAACTATACCCTGGAATGTTTTAGTCTTCTGTACCTGCTTTTTATCTCGGATCTGGGCCTCAATCCGTGTCCCACCGATCAGACCTTCAAAGGCATAGACTGCTGCTTCATCATCCAGAGGGAAGGTGAAGGTGGTCTCCACCGGATTTTTTTCCTCATTCTGGTACTGGAGTTCTGATACGACGTCAGCCACGAAACCTCGTATAACGACATCCACAGAAATGCTTTTCAAAGGCACTGGGATGTGGAAATAGCAGAAAAAAGATGGTTAGTTTAAAATCCGGCCTGGCCCATGGCAAACAATGCTAAAGACAAAACCAAATTCATTGCAGGCACTCTATGCCTTTCCCCAAATTTCAACGCCACCAAATGATCTACAAAGCTTAATAAATATAAACTGTCAGCTGGAAGGCACCTTAATTTCATTTTTAAGCAGAATACAACTGGCTGTTTACTAACCAGTAATCACAGTCAATTTACCTGGCAGATTAGAGGATGTGAGGAAGCCATATCTTTGTGTAGCTGATGTCCACATATTGAGAGAATCCAACTGAGGAAGACAAAAAATATAATCCTATTTTTTAAATTCTGATTAATTTATTGAAGAAGACAGAAAAGACATTGGTAGAGTTTTCAGCTGAGTAATTTTCTTTTTCTTTTCAATTTCCAATTTTTTATTGTTCCAATACAACTTGCACAAAGGATACAACAAAACTAGTGTAACATTCCATTTCCACATGAATCATTTACATATTTGTTTTCTAAGTCAGTTATTTACAATGTATTTTATTATCTATATCATATACACATATGTGCATTATTTACACTGGATTTTATCAAATATATCTTATATCTTGTTCGCATATGTCTCAGGTAAATTGTCTGACTACCTTGCTTGGTATTTCACAATTCTATTTCAATTCTTCTTTCTTTCCTTCCCCCTCTTTCTTCCTCTTCCCCTTCTCTTTTCTTCTCCTTTCTCTTTCCTCCCTTCCTTACTACTTCCTTTTTCCTCCTCTTCTTTCCTTTCCCCCTTTCCTTTTCTACTTTCTCCTTTCCCAGTTCTCATATCCATTTTCTTCTCTATCTTATCTTACTGCCTTATTTTCTATGCTTCTGTTTCCCCCTTTCCCTCTTTCCTTCCTCCCTACAACCCTTCTCCTTCCTTTCTTTTCCACTCCATCTCTTCCCTTTCTTTTCTTTCTCCTTCCCCCCCTTTGTCTCTTCCCCTTTCCCTCTTTCTATTACTCTTCTCTCTCACTACCTTTCTTCAGTCCCTTTTCTTTCTTCATTTTCCTCTTTTTCCACTAGTTTAATTATATCTTCCCTTTGTCTCCCTACTCTGCCTATCCTATCATTCATCCATCTCTTCTCTCTTTCTGCAGCACCCATGTACCACCTAGTTCCTTTCTTTCTTAAACATACTTAAAGATACATCTTGTAACCATTTGTAAAATCTTCAAGTCCTCTTAGTCTATATTTTTAAAGTTATGAACAGATAGTTTTCCACATTTTAGTTACATATTTTTCTGTCAATATATAACCTGTCTTTATTTTGTTATACAACAATCATTGCATTTTTGGCCTTCATTTGCTTCTATTTTCTAGTCATTTGTAAAATAATTCCCATACTAAACAGTATTCTGACTCCTCTTTGTCTTTGATTTCCATTGTTAATTTTCAGCACAATCCAGAATTTTCTTTATTACATTTTGTTCTGTGGGACTGACTAATTTTCTTATGGCTTGTGTGGCTAATTTCAGATATTTTTATTTATAACCATTCATATTTTTCATTTATTTATTTATTTATAACCATTCATATTTTTCGTTTGTATGATTTAGCTAGAGATTTGATAGGCACAAAACAAACTAGAAATAAGGAAAGAAACAACCTATCACAGCATTATACCTTATATCTATGATAAGATAGCTAACAAAGAATGATAGTTTATGACTATAAAACCATGGTTTACTTTCTGAACCTGTATTTATATCATGATTAATCAAAATAGTCTTGTTTAGTTTTGTTGGGCCTTGTTTTTTGTTTAAAATTTTTAAAAGAAAGTATTGTGTTTTCATTCTTTAATTTACTGCTAGAGCTTGCTGGAAGATGGGCAGCTATATAAATTTCTTAAAAAGAAACAAAATAAAAAACAGGCTAGATTTTTTGAAGGATTTTAATGGGGGAAAAATAGAAGTAAATATAATATCACCAAACCACTGCAGAAGAGATATAAAGCCTATGTGTTTTGATACAATGACTGTGGGATGGATGGAGGTAGCAGCCATTCACCTGTTTGTAATTATGGTTTGAAGATGGCTTGCTTACTTTTTAAAGACCTGTTGCATAATAGAGTTTATCTCGTCTCCAGCCCATAGCTGAGGCAACCTAACTTGTTATTTTTTCACATTCAATTCAGAATTGTTGTTTTTCTCTTCTCCTGAGATACACATTTCTGGTACTTTGGTGGCAACTCTATTCTTCAAATATCTTCAAAGAGATGGAGAAGCAAATGTACTTTTGACTTTCTAACTATTCAAAAGCGAGAGTGAAAAAGCAACGGGACACGGTAAAGCCTTTGGTATAAGCGAAGAAATAAAAGCTATCTCAGAAAAACTCTAACGGAGTTTGACTTACCTGCTTTCAAAGATGGGAAGTTCCGAGTCCCTGTTCCCTGAAGCAAAAGCGAAAGCAAACTTTCACTGAAGAATTCTCAGTTATATCGCCGCCTCTCACTAGAAAACGCCGAAGATTTTTAGACGAAGCAAGCTCCAATCAACGCGATCTTAACTTTGCTTGGTCCGAGATCAATTCGGCGGGAACCAATGAAGCAGCTGGAAAGACCTTTTGGTCACGTCAATCCTTTTGAATTCGGTCTCGTGCCGTTCCCTCCCCTCCTTTTCCAGGTGCTTTGCAACCTCATCAGAGGCGTCTTATTCTCTCTCTCTCGCTTTAGTAAGGAAAACGTGTAACCGATATTCTGCAGTTCTCGTATCTGATGATTCTCGACCTTGCTACAAGGATGTCTGTATTACAGATCCC
>JANHFJ010007461.1:0-10060 GCA_032468195.1 Cerberus rynchops | reverse complement strand
TTTCCTTTCCTATCCTTCCCTTCTCCTTTTTATCTTCCTTTCCTTTCCTTTCCTTCCCCTTTTTATCTTCCTTTCCTTTCCTATCCTTTCCTTTCCTATCCTTCCCTTCTCCTTTTTATCTTCCTTTCCTTTCCTTTCCTTCCCCTTTTTATCTTCCTTTCCTTTCCTATCCTTTCCTTTCCTATCCTTCCCTTCTCCTTTTTATCTTCCTTTCCTTTCCTTTCCTTCCCCTTTTTATCTTCCTTTCCTATCCTTTCCTTTCCTATCCTTCCCTTCCCCTTTTTATCTTCCTTTCCTTTCCTTTCCTTTTCCGCAGTCTGAGTGAAATGTGCAAAGGCATCCTAGGAGGTTGATTGTCCTCGTTGTCCACAGGTTTTCTAAATGGCTTTTTGAAAGCCTTTTCCCCTTCTTCTGCAGTTTGGAAACTGGTTTGGGTTGTTTTCCAACATCTGGTTAGTTGGCAACATTAAAAAAAAATGCTTCTCAATTATAATGATCCCTCCCTTCCTTCAAGGATTTTCATGAAAACACATGCAGTTTCCAAAAACTCATATATATGCCTTTTTGGAACTGTTGCCCAAAACACATTCAACCGGCTCACTCTTGAGTGGTAGTAATACAAAAGGAAACGTTAAACATTTCCATGAGATTAAATTCAACATTTGCTTCTTCTAGTCAATTGGGGAGTGCCAAGTCCTTGTTTTGCCGACTTTGGCCCTCCAAGATAAAAAGTAGGAAGGACAGAGTGGCCAGCAGAACAAAAATCTCTATGACAACAAACGCCCCAAAGCGATTGACCTCAATAACCCAAGCCGGCGATACCACTGCTCTAAGTCATGGGAGATACCTCTTGAAGACAAGATTGGTCTACAGTTCTCATCTGCTGTGGTCTCCAGTTGGTTTTTCTCCATCAAGATTTGACCACGCTCTGTTCCCTGTCCTTCTAGCTCTTTGATCCAAAGGGTTTGTGGGTGGTGTCCAGAAAAGGAAAGGAAATTGATGAAAAATATGAAGCTGACTTGATATGTAATCCTGTCTTTTCAGATCTACCTCTGCTTCCAGGAAGATGAACTTCTACACTCAACCAGAAGCCATTGACCCTTATCTACCCTACTATCTCTCATGTTATCCACCGTGTTATGCTCCTTGCTATCCACAGTATGGTTATGGCAGTGGGAACATCAGCTGTGACCCAGGACACGGTTTCAGCTCTGGCTATCCACCGTACGGCTCGTGTTCTGGGGGTTTAAACACATGTTCTACATCGCCTTGTAGTTATGGCTACCGATACACCCGCCGAGGAAGCTGCTATGAACCTTGGAACTACAGGATGGGCTATGGAGCCAGGCGCAAATTCCCATCCAGGAGGTACCATAACCCCAGCCTCTGGTAAACTCCAGGTGGACCTTCCAGAAGATTGAAGATACAGCAACCAACACAGGTGGCCATAGAGGACCGGGTGTTTCTGAAAAGCTGAAGATGAGCCATTCCCTTGCCACTCTTTAGATATTGAAATGGGGCTTCTCCAACTTGGGAATGGGTTGCGAGTCGACCATGATGGGAATTGTAGTCCAGTTTATCTAGAAGACATCAAACTTGGAAAGGGGCTTAGGCCTTCTGATTGCCAAAAACAACCCAGTTCTTTTCAAGGATGAAAGGTGACCCAACCCAACCCATGTTCATCCATCTCTATGGCCACCACGTGTTATCAAGACCATATCTTTTCAAGAGAAGAACATAGCTTGGAGGAACACATCACGTCATCACCTTCTTAACCATGTCCAACCATCTTAGTCAAATGCTAAGATGCTCTTGCTGTAATCTTCTCCTGCAATAAAACTCTCCCTCAATATCAAACCATCTTCTCTATTATCCTATTTATTGCGCATTGTTTTAATCACAAATCTCTAGCGGGAATATGGGATGGAGGGGAGTGGAAATGTTCACTGCAGCTCTGGAACGATTCCTCCTAGGAGACCCGTTGTCCTTGAGAAAGGCATGGAAAACCTGGTTTCTACCTTGGCTTGGAGTTTCACCTGGAGAAGAAGAGAAATGATAAACCCCAGAAGCCTCTTCAAGTTTTCTTATTCCATCTTAATGGGATCCTGTTCTCTTGTCTTGATTTTTTGGCTTATTGTAAGCATCAACCAGGAAGGCAGGGTTTTTAAGTGGGGTGGCCATATGACGTCAACAAATAAATCAATAAAAAGGAGGGAATTGGCTTTGTAGGGGATGGTATGGATCTTTGTCCAGGCTGCCTTAAATCTACACATATTTCATTTTGTTTTTATTGATTTGTTAAATTTCGAGTCTGCCCATCTCTCCCAGAACAACTCTGGATGCATCTTCATTCTCTAGGGAGAATGGACGGTATGACCCCAGTATCTATATGTATAAATACACATACAGTACACAAACACACACACACAGAGAGAGGGAGAGACTGACAAAAAAGCTTTTGGGGTACAACGTGGCTGTGTAGAACATTTCTGTGCCAGCCAGGCAACTGCTCCGTCCTTCCCACTTGAGTTTTTCCACACCGATGATTAATCCGTCACAATCGTCCCACCAATGAGAGTGTCTTAAGTTTCCATTTTATTTTATCGTGGTCCAGTCCTGTAAACTTTCCACTCTCTATTGTGTACAAAGCCATTCTTTGGATTGAATGGATCACCCCTAATTCCAATCCTTCTACAACTCAATTATCAAGATTGTGTTGAACACTGGGAGCTTTCCAAAAAAAGAGAGAAGTTAATCTGGTCACCGTTGATTCTGTTCTTCAGGTTTCATTCCTCTCAACCTGCAAAACAACCTCATATCTGTGAAGATTGTATCACCTGTAAGGAAGCCCTCGGAGTGTAATTACACAATCTACTTTACTCTGACTCACACATCAGTAGTGGCAGAAAGCCAACGTGTTAGGTGGAAACACACAGTAGTCAGCTACGCATGAGACACATTCATGACAATCCCCAAATTAACAACTGTGTGGGCTTGTTGAGTGCCAGAAGGGCAGTGAGATAGGATGCCTGCTCTTGATCTAGTTTTATCTCAAGCGTCAAGAAAAGGCATCTCCCATTTTCCATTGGTGATGCCAGAGATCTGAACCCCAAGCCTTCTGTACATCACCCCAAATCTATGCAGATGAGCCGTGAATCTGCAACCAGATTAAAAAAAAACCCGAGATGGCTAATGTGTCATTTGTTTAATTAACACCACAGACCTATTTACTGTAATGTAACAGGATCTACAAGAATCTGCATATTGTGTAGGAGATAAGTAGTGTAAGGTGGATGGTGAGCCTCTTCTTATTTTAAATGAAGGGAAGCTGGAACCATACAGAAGTTGAAGGTCATATAATAACTTCTGCCTACTTCAGAAGGCAATGTGTGGATGGATGGAGTCTCCCTGCTCTGATTTCATCAACCCCATAACTCACATCCCAGGACACAGAATCTAGGCAATTCTGCAGCTTGGTGGTTTTTGGTTCTCATTTGATCCCAAAGTGTCCACCAGAGGGATGGTGAAGATGGGAAGGTGTCCTGTTGCATCCAGAACCCCTCCCCAAGTTGAGCTACAGTGGCCTTTGTTGCCTTCTGAAAGAGAAGTCCATTTTTGGACTCTGCGTAGACGCTCTGTAAACAAAGAGCAGGTTGTTTGTGGGGAACAGAGATGGTTCAAATCACACCAATGGAAGGTGTAAGAATGAACACCAGAGAAAAAATGAATGTGGCACAAGGAAAATACCTCCACTTCTTGAACTACAGAAGTTGAAACCATTGGAGATCAAGAGTTTTCATGCTGGTTTCTTGCAACAGGCTAAGCTTTCACATGTGTTTGGATTGAGCTTCACGTGTCCTGCAAAGTCAGGCAGTTATGACAGCCTTTAAACCAAGTCCAAGAAAAAATTGGTTTCCTACAATGTGTGTGACCTCTTGATTCTGAAGCTGGCCACGATAAGCAACTTGGTGCTATTTTAGGTGGCTGGAAGTTTAATTTTTGATCTATATGAGGTTTTTATTATTCTTGGCTACGTTCCTATTTGGCATTGGAGAAACATGGAAGAGATCAGATGTTCTTCAACTATAGATGCCAACCTACAGATTAAAAAAAACAACCATAGAGCATGGAATTCAATGCAGAAGAAACTTTAATGAAGAACAGAGAAGCGAGATACAGGAAAAGAACCAGTTGAGGTATACAAGATATTTGTAGATATTTAAGCAAGGATATAGCTTGCCATGCTGGAAGAAACCTCAAAGAATCTTCTAGCGCTCTGTTTCCTACAAGGCCCAGCCATATCCCTTCTGGAGAAACACACAAGAAGGGTGTTAAGATACACATCTCCCCTTAGTTAGTTCTCCAGGGACATCTATTCATCAAAGCAGACATCCTGCTGTTGACATAGAGGAAGAATTCTTAGCATGTCATCCATAATGATGTGTCAACTAATTTCCAGTTCATGGACATTCTTGGAAACTGTGACACCATTCTGAAGTTTGGAAAGCAGTGGTTTTCAGCATTGGTGGTTGGGCAAATGAAAGAGAAGAAGATGGGTTCTTCTGGCTGTTGTGTAGGGATGAAGCTGGGTGTATATTTTAGGACATTGAATATATCCTAGATCTGCTCCTCTCCCTTCAAAGCAAAACTCAACATCTCCAAACCCATCTACTTTCTTTGATCTGGCCCCAAAACTGGTCCCAGATTGTTATTCTAAAGTCAGGTGGGACTTTTGATTCCATAAAATTTCTGTTCCTTGCTTTAGGGTCATTTTCACAGATGCTGACTTACTTAGAAGCCCTATCACTTTCCTTGAAGGGCTCATGATAAGCTTCTAAAGACCCTGGGAACTTTTACCATACAGTCTGAAAACCACGGTACAAAACATTTTGGAATTTTTCTTTTTGGTTGGTTGGCTGGTTTCCTCCATTTATGATCAAAACCAAAAATGGACATCTCTCCCTTTAAAAAAACAGGGGTGGGGAACCTGTAGCCCTCCAGATGTTCTTCAACGATCATGAGAACTTCCTGGACTGCAACTGCCCTCAAAAAAGACCATTGATCAAACGCGGCGGAATTCCTATGATGAAAACACATAGAGAGGAATAGGTTTCTAGACAAAGAAGATAGGGAGACAGGATTGAAAAGTGACATTTGGTCAAAGGTGCAGTGAGTAGGACCTGAATTTCAGAGGTACTAAGCATCAGATGGAGTATTTTGTTGAACATGAGTAATCCAAGATCTTTGAAAAGCCAGGTCCAATCAACATAAGTGAGGGTAGTATTTGTTGTTTGTCTTGAAAGTTGCATTGTGTCTGGGTCTTCTTGTTTTGTTTCGTTTTCTTGTTGCATCCTGTTGAGATTTCAAAGCATCATCTCAAAAGCTGCTGGTGTTACCTTAAGGTCCTTCATGAAGGGCAACCAGAGAAAAACAAAACCAGGAGACCAATAATCAAGTCTTGGAGTTGTAGCAGGAAGAGACGCGGCAGGAACCCTGGGAAGGAGGCCACAGCTGGAGCCGGGAGATCAATAAGTGGGGTTGTAGCAAGGACTACCATATTGGGGAGTGCAGTAGCTGGGGCTAGATCCCCACTTGTTCATGACAGGGGGAGAACAACAGCAAGGAGGACAACAACAACAACTAGATCCCGAGCTTCCCATGGAAGGAGAAGGATATCTTAGACCTCTGCCTCGAGGTTTACAGAGAGGTCTGTAGCCAGGATTGCAAAAACCACAATTGGGACAAGGAGGGAAGGGTCTGCAGCAGGAGCTGGCACCCTGAGATCCCTGCCTGGACATGAATGGAGGACTCCAATGACAGCAAGGAGGGCAGGGTCTGCAGCAGGAACTGGCATCCTGAGATCCCTGCCTGGACATGGATGGAGGACTCCAACAACAGCAGGGTGGGCAGGGTCTGCAGCAGGAACTGGCATCTTGAGATCCCTGCTTGGACATGGATGGAGGACTCCAATGGCAGCAAGGTGGGCAGGGACTACATCTGCACCAGGGAGGACAACATGTGCAACAGGGGTTGAGACCTTGAGGTCTTTGTTGGTACATGGAAATAGAATCCCAACCGCAGCAAGGACAGCAGGGATTACAAGGGTCACATCTGGGCGAAGGAGGAAAATATCTGCAGGAGGAGCTGGCATCTTGAGAACCTTGCCTGGACATGGATGGAGGACTCCAACGGCAGCAAGGGGGGCAGGGGTTAAGAGAGCCCTGTCTGGACCAGGGAGGACAGCAGCTGGAGATGGGATCTTGAGTTCCCCACCTGTTCATGAAGGGAGAAGGAGATCTTGGACTGCTACATCGAGGCCTACAGAGGGGGCTATAATGGGGGTTACAAGAGCCACATGTGGACCAAGGAGGATAGCAGGAGCTGCAGTCTTGGGAATCCCATCTGGACATGGATGGAGGACTCCAATGAGAGCAAGGAGAGGAGGCATTACAAGGGTCACATCTGGGTGAAGGAGGAAAATATCTGCAGGAGGAGCTGTGGTCTTGGGATCCCTTTCTGGACATGGATGAAGAACCCCAACGGCAGCAGGGAGAGCAGGGATCACAAGGTCCACATCTGGATGCAGGAGGAAAATATCTGCAGGAAGAGCTGGGATCTTGAGATCCCTTTCTGGAGGTGGATGGAGAACCCCAACGGCAGCAAGGGGCACAGGGATTACAAGGATCACATCTGGGCAAAGGAGGAAAATATCTGCAGGAGGAGCTAGAACTTTGAGGTCCCCAGCTGCCCATGGAGGGAGGAGCAGATCTTGACCGACCAGATTGGGATCTACAGAGGGGGCTGTAGCAGGGATTACAAGAGCCACATCTGGACCAGGGAGGACAACAGCTGGGATCTGGGCAGGAAGGATCCCAACATCTGGATCGTGAGCCACTGCTGGTACTTATGCGAGGACCCCAGCGGTCAGAGCTACAGCTGTAGGAAGGAGAATCACATCTGGATTTATGAGATGAGATGAATCTCATAGGATTCTCAGCATAGACATTGATGTCCTGGCTATCTAGGTCCAAGTATTGCTGAGGTGTGTAGAAGATCATCTTGAGAAGATCAAGGTCGGTCTGAAAAGAAGGACACTGAATGAGGGGAAGCCCAATGTCAGAAAAATCAACACAAGCTGATGCAGCAGTGATACCGCAATCAGAAAAGACTTACCTAGACCGTAGACAACAGCCAGTATGAAGGGCTCTCTGGAGCCTCTGATGATTTCCCTGACCTTTTATAGAATCCCTCGATGCTCGAAGGAAGCTTGGACAACTCATAAGACGGAAGCCTGACATTACCGCTGATTTATTTCAAGGAGCTTTAATTCCCTTGGTACCTTCCTAAAGTAATTTTGGCTCGTCTGAACACACCCTCGTGCTGCTTAATTGTTAGGAATTAAGAGTTCCAGCTGGTCTGAGGGTTCTCATGTGAGCCTTATGCGGTGGTTGGATGAAGAGACCAATTGGTTGATTCAAAGCCATAGGGTGACCTACGGGAATGACAAGGCGCTATTGACGGTAGGAAATGCATACCTGGAGATATCACTCCAATCCACGTGTGTTCATCCAGAAGTTTGCAATGGTCTCTAGGAAGACTCTGGAGAGATATGGGACAGGCTGAGCCCATTCCTACTCCACAGGGTAGAAGTGTTCTCCATAACATCTTCCAGGATAAAGATGGGATATACATATAAAGGAATAATAATCTATATAGTGCCAAAAGACATTTTACACCAGACATTAGACTATGCCTTGAGTCCACCTTTCTCAGAATTCTCCCTGTTGCCTTCAGAGCTCCCACCAACCTCAAGGATAGGAGACCATCCCTACCCCTTGCTAGAACCCTTTTATAAATGCAATGTTTGGACCATGGTTGAAATATGAATGACATGATATAAATAATGTTGGATGAGACTCTTCTTCAACCCAAACATTCATCCAACAGCTAACTGGATCTCATGGAAAGTCCACCAGCTTGAGCAGATGACTCTTGGCTCGGTCTCCAACATCTCATCTCCCAAGAGGTGCATTGCAGAAAAAGAAACAATGGATGGAAACAAATAAAGGAGAGAAGCATCCTAGAACTAAGGAGAAATTTCCCGACAAGGAGAACAATTACTCAGTGGAACAACTTTGTTCCAGAAGTTGTAGGTACTCCATCACTGGAGGCTTTCAAGAACAGATTGTCTGGAATGGTAGAGGGTATAAGGTCTCCTGCTTGAGCAGAGGGTTGGAGTAGAAGACTAGAAGACTTCCAAGGACTTCCAACTGCTGAACATTTGATCATCTGATCATTTGGGGGGGCATGTTCAGAGCGACGTCATCCAAATTTGTGGTCCTCAGAATGTTGGATTGTGACCGTCATGAAGAAATCTGGTTTTCCCTGGCTTTCCACTTCCTCGTTTTCCAATGAATCTCATTTCTACATCAGTGTTGAGCAAAACTAAAGGATGCACCAAGAGAAGACTTTTTCCAAAATGCAAAACTTGTCCATTTCCCCAACCTGCACATTCCTGGCAAACAATTTTCCCAACATAATTAAGTTCAGGATTACATTTTGTTTTCTTTTTAATTATTATTATCAAGATCATTTTTCTTTCTTCATTCAGTTTCCTCCCCCAATGTCATTTTGCAACCAGATCCCTGCCTTTCCCGCTTTGGAAAGAGCAGAAATATTGTAGCTTAGTTGCATTTAATTAAGCAATTAGTTACTCATTAAAACTGAACCAGCCTGATTTCTTCCCAAATCTGAAAACTCTGGGTGGAGGGCATGTTTCATTTCATTTTTATTTATCTTTATTTTATCTTTATATTCTAATTTGTTAGAGAAAAGGATCTGACACGCCTGCCAGTAGAAGTTTATATTTTATCCTAAGTTTATGATTATAACAATCCAAGCAACATAACTCTCTTCATTATATTTTTGGGGGGCAGATGGCAAACAGTCACATTCTCTCCTAAATATTAACCCTTTCTCATCTTCAGAAAATATTTCGGCCACGTGTCCTGCGCACAGTGAATTTTGCAGTTTTTCGAAAAGCAAAACTTGGGACCTGTTTCCTGACTTCTCTTTCATTACACAAAGTCCCCCTTTTTTGTGTGTGTGTCCGTTGACTTATCCGGATCACCCCAAAAAACATCTCAAGATGTTTCACCATTGATGTTCGTCTTGGGAAAAACAGGACTAGTATGCCTTCTGCCTTATCTGTTTTTATTTGTTTGGGAAAAGTACAGCCCATGCAATAAAACATATATGCCATTCTTTAATTAACCAGCACCCCAGGTTTTTTTCCAGGCCTAAAGCAAGGACCAACAAGGCTGGTATTAAACCCAGATTTATAGTGGGTTTGTAGTGTCTTCTGCTTTATTGAGAAAAAGTAAGTGACATCTGCTTCTTACAGAAGGGGCCAAAAGTTGTTGGTTTCTTCTTTGAAGGACGTCAGTGTTTGGGTCTCAATTTATTTACGTATTGTTATCCAGACAGGGTGTTGACTAATTGCCATGTCCCAAAGCCATGCCCATTTGACTTAATCATGCTCTGGAAGAGATCACAGCTCTGGCCCCAAAGACCGTATTATTTTGTTAATCGTTGGGTTGCTGTTTTGGAACATTCCTATCGGATTACACTGGAGTCTCTATTAAAAATCTTGTCCAAACCATACGTGAATTAGGTTTAGAAGGAGTATCAGGCAGGCCTTCTTGGTGGTGGCTTTCTGAAGAAGACTTGCAATCAGAAGCAAAGGTGGAGTAGAAATACACCGGGTCCCTCAGGATTCTCCCATGTTGGGCCAAGCTACACATTACACTGAAAGTTGGACGGAGTTCACGGTATCAAGTCATCTCAATTCCTGCTTTTAATTTCACGATAGATTGTAGAATATTGCATGCAACACAAGTGCTGTTCAGCCTCCAGCCCCAAGGTCTGCCTTGGTTTCCTCATTTGCTCAAGACATGTTGGGATCCCAAAAACACGTCAGCTCATGCATAGAAGAGTGCAGGCTGAAGATTGAACGCCATGTGAAAAGAGGGGACCAATGTGGAGTTTGAAATAAGTATTC
>JANHFJ010007458.1:39712-53957 GCA_032468195.1 Cerberus rynchops | reverse complement strand
CTACTTAAAAATGAGGTATTGTTAATACCTTATTGACAACTAGCTCTTTGTAGCATATTGACCTCTGTTCAAGAAAATACATTTTCAAAAATCCCATTGGGCAAGTCTTATACTAGATTCACAGAAAAGAGAACTTTGCTAAATTTGAGGCTGGACAAGTGGGACCAATGGTAGCAACTTTAACCTTTGGTAGAAATAATGGTAAAGAGGAGGTAGCTTTTCCAATCGTGAAAACCAACATGGTAATTGTAAAAAACGATGTGTTCCTCGTGCACACAGTAGATGTGGTTTAGGATAGGCTATAACCTTAATCGAAAGGAGAGGATTGGTTGTAGCCATCACGGCCAAAGTCTGTCATTAAAAAGGTTCTGGCATCATTGGATTTTCTGAATAACCATGTCTCTCCAGAGCAGATTTTCAACCTCTTGGCTTCCAGATATATTATATTCTGTATTCTCAGACTTCTTAGTCAATAATTAAAAATATCCAGAGGACAGGAGGTTGGAAAAGACTCCAGAAAGACCCTGTGGCTGATTGTGGAGGAATTAGGAGATAGGATTCACACCCTTACCCTTCTAGAATAACCCATAACACTTACCCCTTCTGGAGATTTCCCCCTTATAGATATGGGTGAAGCAGATGGCTTAAGAATCTCTTTTTCTGTCATACTGCACACACACACAAAAAAAGAACAGATGCAAAGGTGAAATACAAACATAGAAGTAATTTCAAGTCTTTGCAAAAAAAAAAAGCAAAAGCTGGTGTTTTATCTGGTTGGGTCATACATCCAATACTTTTGATACACTGGCAATAACAGTTTATAATTCCCCACTGTGAGGAAGCTGACACTTAAATGTCAAAATTATAGGCCTGTTTGAAAATGCAAATACTCACATTGGATTTAAACCTAAGCCACGTTTATCCCTGGAATGCAATTTCAGCATCAACACTTAACCATAAACCTATAAAAATACCTATAAAAATGGTATTTTTGAACACATGGAATATCACTTTCAGTCCAATAACTACTGCCCCCTTTTAACTGATACAATAGAGATGATACAGAATTCATCAGACCTGGAGGGAATTTAATAAGACGTCAAATCTATACAATCATGAGCATTTTGTTGCATCATTTTAATTGCAAATGGGAATGGGAAAACAAATTACTAGCACCTATGGACAATTACTACCTTATTAATCTACACAACATTTTTGTTTTGACAGCAGAGCAAAATGCCACCCCAGCTCAGTTTTACACATTTTATTTTTCATTACCTCAAAAGCCTTTTTCCCAATGCCCATTTTTGAAGCTGAATGCAGAATTAACTGGATCCACACATATTTAGCCTTCCAAATAACTTCTTCACTGCATCTATTATCTATTATCTTTAATAAAGCAGTCTGCAGTGGTTCTATCCAAAATAAATACCTTGTCTCTAATTATATGGAGAACTTCTAAAATACAGTATGAGCAATATGGGTTTATGAATAGAGGGAAAATCTTACACTATGATTAGTAATCAATACGGCATTCACAAACGATTAAGGAGAAACTCTATCTATTCCAAAGTCATTTCCCAACTAGTGATTCATAATACTATCTAGAGTCATTCAACTATCAATGTGCCAAAATAATAGCATTGACAATAGGCTTTGTATCATTTCATTGATAGATGATCTGATAAGATGCTATAAGTCATTATTGGGGAAGTGAATTTCAGTTCTATTCCCTTTAGGAAAAGTGACTTAATCATCTCCACTTAGCTGAGCAGTATTCTCTTTGACTGCCTTTCTTGTCCCCAATAGGAAAAGATGGGGATGAACTAGAAATCCATTAAATGCAAGGTATCTGTCCTTTCCATAAGCTCCAGGTCCTCCCTCCTCTTTCATTTGAGAAATTAATCCATTTTTGGAAATGAAACATGTAAAAAAAAAGGTAGAAATTGATTGGAATGTGTCTCTGGCAGAGAATATGACAGTGTCTTGTTGAGTTTTAAGAAGTTTATGATGACATAAACTTTATTACAACTATAGCCTGCTTCATTTAATGCATGGAGGATTACTTTGAGATAGGAATATAAAGACATCCATCTAGATGGCCTTTTTATGTATGACCAGCTGTTCCCCATACTAATTTATGGCTATAAGGTGGTGTTTGTTTGTTTTTAAAGAGACTTAAGATACTGTCCTGAAATAGTTGATACCCAATTTAGCAGATATCAATTGGGAACCATTTTCCATGAATAGTAAGCATAAAAGAATGCAGAGGAGGGTTGCAATATTTGAAATGCTCGCTTCCCTGTCTGCCATGATGCAGAGGGAAGTGGCGATGTGAGAATGAACCTTCTTTTAATATTTTTTCCTTAACTAACCAAATATACCGGTAATCAAATATAAACCACGTAATGCTTCAAAAGCTTTGCTTGGGCCTCCAGAAAAAACTTCTCCAAAAACTGGTACAAAATTTACATTTCTAACAAGACAAAAGGGATGTAGCTTTAAAAGCATGAGGAATAACCATTGCAATCAAATTTGCTAATTAAGGAAATTAAATTTTCTTTCTATCTTTGTATGGCCACACACTACAAGTTTTCAGAGTCTAATCTTTGCTGGCTTGCTGCTCAAAGGCCAAGATATCTCTTGGCATCCCCCCAAAATGTCTCTGGCAATCCTTTGTGTGCATGGAAGTGGGATGCTCATCTCTAAAAGTCAGCTGCAATCCTAATGCTTCAGCCTAACTCTATTACTTGTAGAAAACAGGTTCCAAATCAATCTCGTGAGTAGAAATGGCAAGAAAATATTTCTGAAGTGAAAGACTAGTTTTCAGAGCTTAGTGACTCTGATTTGTTGAGAAAAGTGATTTTACTCCCATGGAAAAAGGCAATTTATTCAAGCAGTATTTCTCAATTTAGTTTGCAATTTAGAGCAGCCCATTCAGCTTTCAATGCTGCAAAACCATTGTGAAAAGTTTGACTAATTCTGGCCAGTATTTCCTCCTCCAGAAGAGCAAAAACATGTCTTGCATGTATCCGGCAAGGAAGCTCCATCTGATGGATTATTTATCTGGGAATTATGGGAATAGCAGTCCCAACATGTTTGGAATATGCCAGATTAGAGAAGAATTGTCCTAGGCAGATAGTATTTTAAGGACATAGCAACTAGAAGACCTCATCTTAACTCAAATCTGGAAGGGATGCCAGTCTTTTGCGGTAAACCAAATAAGAGATGTTGCAAGGATTACAGGAATGCTGTACTTTATTGTTGTAGGCCATAATAATCACATTTTGAAAGCCTGCCATTTTCCCTCTGGCTTTTCTTATCCCAAACTAAACCATGGTTGAAGTTATTTTGAATTTCTCTTCCATGCCTTCCCTCAGGACAACTCAGTTGTCTTTTATTTTCCAAAGTTATCTCAGTACTCCCCTAAATCAGGTGAAATCTGCTCTTCCTGTTTCCAGCCCTCCCCTTTTGGAAATTGCTCAAGGCTGACATGTGAGGGAATTCTCTGCACTGGGATCCCCTGCTCATGTTATAGAATTTCTAAGGTTCTAGAACAATCCAAGAAGCCCTCTATCACCCTAGAAGCACACACAAGTACCTCAGCAGGAGATATGAAATCGAGTAGAAGTGATAGGAAAATCTCCTTGGCATACAACCTCTTTCTTTCCCACATTCACTTTACACTGTGTACAAATATACAAGAGGAAAAAAGTACATATACATTGGGCACTAGCTGTGAGTAAACAGCACCAGGGTTAGGTTTTAGCTTAAAACCCATTAGAAATAAGCAGGAACCCACTATAAAACTGAATGCATATTATTCAATCAAAGTAAATGTTATATTCAAATTAGACACAGTCCTTGTCAAAACTGATTGAGGCATGACTTCTAAAAATGACAGAAATTGGGAATCCTTTCAGACTGAGTCTTTCGAAAATCCATCACCATCCATCATCTTTGCAAATAAGGTGTTTTGTTCCAAGCAAGGAACAACCTCAGAGCTTTATTTTTTCATTTTACTATACCTCATGAGAAAAGCAAATGCAATCATTTCCTTTCACTGGATTTAGAGCAAATATTAGTTCTATGTTTTACTATCATACAGTGTTTGCATTCCACTGCTAACTACAAGATGGGAAAAAACCAAATACTATCTAGAGAATTGGCTCTCTTTTTTCCCCAGAAAAGATGCACTTTCAACAAATCTCTCAGGTTGTACTTTTATTGCCGTTAGTTGGGAAGTCATGTCTGACTCATTGCAATCCCATGGACAACATTCCTCCAGGCCTTCCTGTCCTCTACCATCCCCCGGAGTCCATTTAAGCTCACCCTGACTGCTTCAGTGACTCCATCCAGCCACCTCATTCCCTGCCATCTCCTTCTTCTTTGGCCCTCAATCATTCCCAGGATTAGGCTTTTCTCCAGTGAGTCCTTCCCTCTCATTAGGTGGCCAAAGTATGTATATAGACCTTTAATTACCACTTATCTAGGGACTTTGCCAACTAGTACAGATTAGTTATCTCTAATTAATTCAGAGATGTTACTATAAGTTTAGCTGGTAAAATGGCAGACCACTGCATGGATGAAAAAGAGATGACAATTCAAGTTACACATTGTGAATGCACACTTATTTTTAAAATCCATTCTAAAGAGCATTTTCTAACTGCAAAAATCATAACACAAAAGACACATTTCTGTTATAGATTTGTGCTGGAAATAAGTGTCATGGCTCCTCTTCCTAAGAATCTTAGGAACTGTAATTTGATTAGATTCCTGAGAAAGCATGACCGCTAAAACATCTTTAAATCTATAATGAAATCTCCACACAGGACTTCCTTGGTGGAGTTTATGGGATCAAGTACGCCAGCCAAAATTCAAAGATAAAGCTCTTTTATTTCCCTGCCCGACTGCTCTTCCTAAAGGCAGTATGGAGAGAAGCAATTCATTATGATTAAAGAAAATAAAAGGAAATATCAATTCTTGGAAAGCAGTTATATCTCATACCAGATCAGAAATAAGTTATTCTGCAGTTAGTGCATGGTAAAAATCAGATTAGATACAGCACTGAAGGGCTAAAAGCTAACTGTTTCTTGTTTATATCAGTTAGGAATCTCTGTGCCTCATTCCTAGGCAATTAGAGACATGTTTATTTATTATTCAAATCACCCAGAAAAAAGGAAAAGGCAGTTTGTATGCACTCAGAGACATCTGCCCTTAGTATTCATCTAGGCCATGGTTGTTGAATCTTTTTGCTTGCCTGAGGTGTATTGAATATACATTGGGCCGAATATACAACATAGAATAGAGTTAAAGTATATAAATAACAAACTTCCTTTATTTTTTATAATTATTATTATCTTCTAAGGCCTCATTACTAGTTGTCCAGAGCCACATGCCACCATGGGCCACATGGGTCACACATCCAGCTTGAAATACCTAAATTATATTAAGAGCAAATACCACAGAATAATCATAATTCTCCCCCCCAATCCCTCCCCCCATTTCTGAAACCTCTAAAAATATATCCAACCACCTAGTTTTCCTCCATGTCCCAAAGGGCTATTGCTTATCAGTATGTTATCAAACCAGGAGAAAAAAAAAAGGCCTACCCTCCCTGCAAATCCTTACATTATCAACTCAATTTTTGTGACAATTGATTGGCCAGTTCCAAACCCAGCTCATGCCTGCCATCAGTCATGTTAGTGTATCTTCTTGGTGAGAAATCATTGGGGTGTTCCAATGCATTGCTCTATCTCCAAAATTTCTGATTGCTCCCAAATGGGCAGAAAGCCCTCTGCAATGGGCCTGGAGGGCCAGCCCTTCCCCCAATTCTTATGTTTTTTTTTTTGTCTGCCTTGCTGAACATCCACTCAGACAATGCCATAATCTTCCAGTTGATCTCAGGGCTGTGCGGAGAATGCACCTGCCTCCAGCACTGAGGGTCCAAATTCTGCTCCAAGTGTCCCACATACTAAATCATTGCTCACATTTCAAGCTAGGAAGCAGGCCCTTATCTTGCCTCCTGGGAGCTGCAAAGGGCCACAGATTGAAACCTCAGCCATGTTCCTTCTCAGAATGAGACTTGCTGAGGTGGTAACAAGTGCCAAAATTTTCTCTGCAAAACTGAAACATCCGGGGAAAAAACAGTTTGGCAAAAATGAAATCTTAGGCCAATCTTGAATGCTGGCAGAAGCTCAAATTACAAGTTACAATATACAAGGAGCCCACCATATCCCCTGGCCTACAGGCAGTCATAAAATGCCATTTCTCTATTGTGATACCAAACCCTCTCCAGACCTTCTAGAATTCAGTCACTTTTGACCATAAATTGGACAGACAGATGTCTCAAATACAGAAAGCTTAAACGAGGAGAAACAACGGGGCAGATTTTCAAGTAGGACGCTTTACGCTCTAGCTTTTCAATTCTCAGAATAAAAAGATTTTTGTAAGCCTGTTTTTTAAAAAAGAATAACTTATAAAGAATAAAACTAGGAAAAGCTAGAAAAATACTTACTTTCTAAAAGAAAGGAGGTATTCCTGTTAATTGTATCTTTCCCAAAACTGTCCCAAACTCAGCTCTCTTCCCTTCTCCCCAATGTCTTTCAGAGATTTGCCAAGGATAAATTCAATTTTCCTCTTGGGTCTCAAGATGTAAATGCTTTGGGTGTTCCCAGCCAGAGTGACAGGGCAAGAAAGGAACAAACAGCTGCCCTCCATGGGCAGGGCTGACACAGAGAAATCTGAGCCTGGATTTGGGCATGAGTTGCAGGCTAAAAAGAGGGCCAAAGGGGGCAGTGGCCAATCAGATCCGCCCAGCCCTAGGAGGACCTGGAAGAGCTAAGATTTGTCCCAAACTGGCCTGGAGATGGGTTGCTTTGCCCAAGAGGAGAAACAAATTCTGATTGTTCAGTGCTGCAGAAATTTGCATCCATCAGGATATCTCAAATTGAGATTTCTCATCAATATAAATTGCTTGCTGAAAGTTAGATAAAACATAGGTTTGATATTTCATTTCCAACTCTGGATTGCAGATTTTCTCATGCAAGTATCTAGCAGCAAAACATTCTAAAATCCACTCCGCTCGCTTGTATCTTCTGAACTGCCTCTGTATCCAAACTGGAAATAAAACCTTTTTCTTTCTTTTGGCCAAACTGCCTCTAGTTTTACGTGTTGAATCCAAGGTTTGACAGAAGAAATCCCAGCATCTTTTGAAAAGCAAGCTGATCTGGTTAGCCAATGCGGTTTCATGGTTAAGTAATTGACTGGCCCAAGGGAGAGCTGGGTTCTAGTCCACCCTCAGCCATCAAAGCTCACTGGGTGATTTTTTGGCCATTTATTCAGCTTTCACTTACCTCTCAGGATGCTCCTTGCAAGGGAAATGGAAGGAGGTAGTGCTTGGGCAGGATAAAGAATAAATAAATAAATGTACAGTCAAGCTCCTTTACAGGCTTGTTCTTAGAAGAGACAGCACTAAATAAACCCCTTTGAACTGAATAAAAGGTAGAATAGAAATCGAATAAATAAATAAATAAAAAAGACCAGAGGACTGATACACATTTTTTTTCTCCAACAAACTTGGTCTATTGTACATGCCTTCCATATAAAGTTATATTCAAATCTCAGAAAATGGTGTCCATAAGAAGCTTATAGCACAAAAAGTAGTTGTGCACTTAGAGAAGGACTAGCAGTCATTGAAATAAAATAAATCTGGAAAATCCTCTAGCTTTTGCAAGGCTGACCTGAAGCAAAGAACTGAATGCATTTGGCCTCTCAGTGGGTTCATTAATGCAGCATGTCAAGACTAAATCTTATTATTTTGTAAAGTACCGCACATATTGCTATTTGCAGTGCAAATGGGAGATTTAATACAATAATGGGGCAATGGTGCAAAGTTTGCCTCTGGTTGGTTGTTGGTTTTTTTTTGCCATTTGGAGAAAAGTGTGGTTAATTTTCTTAACTTAGGCTTTGCCAATTTCATGATTCACACTAATTTCAGTTAATTTCCACACTCATATTGGTAGGAAACAGTTGGGTGTGCCAGTGGAAGATTTTTTCCATTACTAAAAATGGACTCAACAAAATCTTGTTTCCCCAAAGGTCACCTAGCTGGAAGGTGGGGCTTAAGGCTTCTTCCAGTTGTTATTTGCACGCCCGGAAACACTTTCAGGAAATCAGTGGCTACACACATTGTATAAACAAACAAGCAACCATTTCTTGTTGGTACTGTTAATATGGAGAGTTTTTCCACCCACGCAACTAGTCGATCCCTCTTTCTGAAGGATCCTCATTCTGGCTGGATTATTTATATAGGCTTTGGTTGGCTCTTCATGTCCAACACTGGGTGAATGCTCTCCTTTTGGTCTTTTTTTGTCTGCTTCCTGGGATATCTCATTCTTTGGCACCAGCCTTCCTCAAAGTAGGCAAAGATCTTGGCCGTTGGAGAGTTTTTGCCATGAATACTGCCCACAGCTGGTCTGGCTTCCAGTGTTCTCTGTCCTACTTGTCTTCCCCACTATTTCATTATATGAATTCTTCTCCAATGAACAGAGCAGAGCAGAACAGAGCAGAGCAGGAATAGGAAACATTCTTTATTGGTCAAGTGTGAATGGACACAAAGGAATTTGTTTCCGGTGCATAAGCTTTCAGTATACATACAGCAATAAAATGATAAATCATAAGATACAACCAACAAAATGATAGATACCAATAGCACTAGGTAGTAGGAATGATAAGAATAGAAATACAGTCCTGCTACATGGTTAAATACCTTTTGGCATAGACAGTAATGTTGGGAATTATTATTATTATTATTATTATTATTTTATTATTATTATTATTATTAAATTTATATACCGCCCCCTCTCCCTAGGGACTTGGGGCGGTGCACAGCAGATAAAAATACATCAACAACTAAAAACCAATTTAAAACAATTATATGGGTTTAGCAGAGTGATGGTATAGGAGTAAAAACTGTCTTTGGGTCTAATTGTTTTGGCATGCAATGCCCTGTAGCAACATTCCGAGGGAAGAAGTTAAAACAGTTTATGTCCAGGATGTGAGGGGTCTGTAGGTATTTTCTCAGCCCCCTTTCTAGCTCATGCAGTATACAGGTCTTCAATGGAAGGCAGGCTGGTGCCATTTTTTTTTTTCCCCTGCGGTTCTATCTATTTGTTGAAGTCTGTGCCTGTCCTGTTTGGTTGCTGTACCAAACCAGACAGTTAAAGAAGTACAAATGATAAACTCAATAACTCCTCTAAAGAACTGTTATCAGCAGATCCTTGAGCAGTCTGTGCTTTCTGAGCTGACGCAGGAAGAACATTCTTTGTTATGCATTTTTAATGATGGTTCTAATGTTATTTTATTTAAAATACGCATATAGCTATCCGTCTTTCAACCAACTCTGGGCAACTTCCAATGAGAAGTTACGTAACATATAATGTGTTAGAAAACTAAACACATTAAAGCATTAAAAATAATGAAGACCTAGTGCTAAGTCAAACTTCTAATGTGCAATTTTTCAATCTTATTCCATTGCTTAGGGGAAAAGTCAGATCTTCAAAAGCTTTATGGAAGGCAAGTGATGGTAGAAACCTCACAAATTTCAGGGAACAAAGTGTCCCACAGGGCAGGAGCCACAATGGAAAAAACATATTTTCTACTCTTATCACATGTTGTAATACTGCTTCTTTACTCTTCTGATAGTTCTCTGAAATTCTGTTAGGATCCTTCTTGAGATTTTTTTTATTTCTCTAATTGATCATTTCCACAAATTTTTTTACATCCAGTTTGTTTTCTTTAATTTCTTGGTCTTCGGCAGTCTCTTTTCACATGATTCATCCCTTTTTGATTTCATTCCACTGTTCCTCTGATTCCTTTCAATTAGGACATTAATTCCTGATGTTCTTCTTGAAAATGGTAGGTATAAACTCATGTGGTGGAAATTCAAAGGCTTTTTCCTTCTTCCTTTAGTTGATTTGTTGCTTGCAATGAACAATTCATCATGTGCTCCAGTCAGTCTCTGACCACATATATGGTTCTACAATAGGAACTTCTACCTCTTGTACCAATGATTTAAGCAATGTGAATTCTGTGTACCTTCTGATGATGTTCATGTGCATCAGTGTCATTTTGATTGTTGGAAGACTATGTTGGCAATGAAGAAATTCACTGGACTGATAGATATTGATAAGTTGTTTTGCTTCATTTCGGTTACCCAAGTCATAGGATCCAACTATGGTTTCTAATATTTCCAGTTTTGGCATTCCAATCTCCAACACAACCTGTAAATTTTACTTGCAGGTTCTGTTGATTTCAGAGTAAATTTAACTATAACCTTCAACTTCCTCTGCATCAGTGGATAATCACTGTATTAAAAGAGTGTTTACAAAGTATAACTTTTATTAGGTCATTGATTGCATTTTGCCCAAACACTGTCCTTGCTAAATTTTCCCTTGGAATACAACACTGCTTTTATGACTGAGTAACAAAACTGATACAAAGATGAACAACAACTTAAAAGAAGCTGTTCTTGATAGGGTGGCATGGAAAACACTTGCCTATAAAACCACCAAGAATCGGACACAACTGAACCATTAAAACAACAATAAATAGCATAATCCTCAGATTGGGAGTCCAATTTCAGTCCATATTGATTTGCTAATGCTGAAGATGTCAACTTGTTGACCCTGTTCATATTTCACAGTTGTGAGCTTTCCCATGTTCTTACTTCTGACATTTCATGTTTCTACTGATTGTCTTTGCAGCTTCAGATTTTCTTTTCCTGCATGACATCAGCAATTAATATCCCAAGGCATTAAGACATGTCACAACATCTTTAAACATCCTTAGCTGTTCTTCTATAGCATTTTGAGTGTCATCCAACCTGTGGAACCCATCATCTGGCACGTTATTCGTTTTAACCTTCTCTCATCTATGTGGTTTTCTTGGTTAAAATTGAGATTTATAGTGCTTGCTCCCAAGCACTATGAAATTATGGTGTCACTAAAATAACCATCCATCTGCACCTCCATCTTCTGATATTGCTGTTGCACGATGTGCTGAAATGTAGGCGCCCTGGCTTTTAGTGAAGCAGTTGAGATGACCTTCAGAACTTGGGTGACCCTAATGGATGTACATGCTGTTGACATCTGCCCTTAGCATTCTTCTTTCACTCTTCCCTCTAGCGAACACACCTTCCATGATGAAGGAGCACAGATTTGAGGTGGCCACCTTAATGAATTCGCTAATAACTAAGAGAAGGAAATTCCTCTTGCGCTAGGATTCTGAATTGTACTGATATTTACTAGAATACATCTAAAATTTGTGTAATTCTTACCTTTCTTGATTTTGCCCACCCGCATGGGATTTGACATTACTTTTCAGGACATGTACATTTTGAGTGTGCTGTAAATTACAACTTTTCAATGTCCTGTATACTTTTGATGGCCAACTTGAAGGCCGAGTTGACATCTTGCATCAAATCAAGGATGAACAATCCCTAGGCCATTTATATTAAGACAACATTCCCAAAATGTCAATTCTCAAGAGAGCATTTCCTCCTAATAATGTAAGGGAAAAAATAAAATGCACAAAACTTTCCCACTGTACCCATTTTGTCTACTAAACTCCCCACAAACAGTCAACCATTTTGGGCTCCCCCAAAATTCTAACTGTGCCACAAGATTCCACATGCAGAGTCCCAGGCACTTTGTTGCATTTTTCAGCAAGTGTTTAACCATGGCTTGTTAATTAATCCATAATGGCTGCAATACACCAAGTCATCCCTTTAAAGTGGATGTACCAACCTAATTGGGCCAACAGCATAGTGTGTAGAAAGGATTGGAATCTTTTCCCCATAGTCAATCAAGAGTCAAAAGCAGATACAGAGAGACTGTCAATTTCCTGGATGTAGAAGACATTTGAATTAAATGGCTGTCTTCACACATCATACTAAGCAAGCCATTCAATTTGTAATTACTGTAAATCAGCCAGCCAGGCCAAAGCAGGTTAACTACAGTATTGTTATTATGAACTCAACCTTTGGGTTCAACAGTGGAGATATACAGAGGAGTTCCAAGAGTCAATATACAGTATATGTTTTAAATTTTCTACCTCAAGGTTGGATGGAACCAAACATGTTATGCTAAGTCACTTGATCATGTGTATTTATATAATTCTAAAATTTTCTGGAATACAATACAGGCAGTCCTCAACATGCGACCACAATTGAGCCCAACATTTAAGTTGCTAAGTGAAGCATTAGTTAAGTGAGGTCTGCCTCATTTTAAGGCTTTTCTTGCCATAATTGTTAAGTGAATCATTGTTAAGTTAGTAACATGGCTGTTAAGTGAACCTGGCTTCCTCATTGAATTTGCTTGTCCGAAAGTTGCCAAAGATGATCACACAACCCTGGCACACTGCAAACGTCATAAATATGAGCCAGTTACCAAGCATCTACATTTTGATCACGTGATCGTGGGGATGCTGCAATGGTTGTAAGTGTGAAAAATGGTCACAAGTCACTTTTTTCATTGCTGTTGTAATTCTGAAGTCATTAAATAAGCTGTTTTAATTCAAGGGCTACCTATATAGCTTTATTTTCTTAAAGCTAATCCAGAACTGATCATAACCGTTACAGAATTCTTTAACCTGATATTTAATTGATACTGAAATACCATTTACCTCAAAATAAACTGCAACAGTTTCACTTGCATCAAGGGACTGCTTCCATTCCTCCCATGAATTTTGAAAGAGAAAAACATTATTTAACCAAGATCTAGATGTTTTACAATTCTACACAAAAGCTACCACATACATAGTACCAATTGGGAATCCATATCACTGTAGCTCTTCAACGATATTGGATTTATGTATTGATGCTTGCTTGGATGTCAGTCTTGCAAGTTGAAATTTTGCAACCTCTAATCCTAGATATGAAATGGCTGTGGAGAGCTGAAGAGTTTCAAAACAATTTTTGTGTAGCACCCATTCACTTGTTCAGCCTTCTTTCTTCTCGCTGAAAAATTTCATGCAATTATTAAACCACAAGCAATTCTTTTTGCCTCTTCAGAATAAAATTATTTGTTAAAACTTTATTTCCTAATGCTTCATACTTGCCAAGAGGGTTTACATTTTTAAAAAAGAAATTATCCAATTCAGAGGTGTTATTAACTAATTATGGATATCAGATTAACTCTGTAGAAAGCTGCTATTGGAAAAAACAAAACCTTTTCTTCTTGTCTTTTCATATACAGTACCCATTGTCACCTTGACATCTCCTCCTCCAAGGTACTGTAACCACAAATCCCACAATTCTTCCTCTGGCTAGCATGACTGAGAATTCTGGGATTTGTAATTCCAGCATAACTGAGTTGGAAAAGGCTTCTGCAAGGTTTTACCATTTGACCCATGCTTCCTTTTTCAGTCAGCAATCTGAAATTAGACAACATAAAATCAGAGCTAACATACATGAGATGTCATGCGAAAGGCCTGGCCTATGCCAAGTTCTCCCCAATTGCATAATATTCAGGCCATTTTGCTGCTAAAAAATGTGAACAGCAGCAAAATAACCTAAATATTATACAATTGGGGAGAACTTGACACAGGCCAGGCCTTTCCAATGATATCGTGTATCATAACTCTTGATTTTATAACTTCCTTCTACAAATGGAACAGTGTTAAAATAATACACTGTAAAAATCGATTATCTTTTAGCAGTCACCAAATTACCAGGTTATTAAATCAAGCAATAATTGTATAACTAAATATCAGAAGCAAAACATCTAACAACATGTCTGGGTATTCACATTTGAAGATCATGGGGAAAGTTTTTTTGATTAGCGTAAATTCCAACTGAAAATAAATGATTGATGCGAATCTAAAATTGTAGTTTATTGCACTGTAATGTATTAGGCTAAATTTTTCGTCTAAGGCTCTGGGGGCAAAATACAATGGGCACTTAAATCTAGCATAAACTAAAATAGGACCCAAAGGGAGAGTTGACTTAATGCTACACATACACACACAAAATGCGCTTACACACATCTCTGCTGCTGTGGCTAAGAGGAGGAAAAAAAATGACTAGTTTAACAAGTACCTTATTTTTTCACGAAATACAAACTAGGATTAGTATATAAACATGTAAAAACTCTGACAGTGTTTCTCAACCTTGGCAACTTTAAGATGTTTGGACTTCAACTCCCAGAATTCCTCAGCCAGCTTTGCAAAGCTGGGGAATTCTGGG
>JANHFJ010007454.1:33671-49126 GCA_032468195.1 Cerberus rynchops | reverse complement strand
AGATGAGCTGAAAGGCAAAAAGGGAACTGGATTGTTCCCTCCCATATTTGGGTAACCAAGTACCTCTACAAAAAAAAAAAGAAACACACACACACACAACTACATAGGATAGTAATAGTTGTCTATTGCATCTGAATGTTATATTTACTAATAGTAATAGTAACACATACACACACACACACATACACATCTTCAATTCTCTAATGGCCTTTTATCCTATATTACTTAAAATTTCTAACCCTAGGTCCATGACTGTTTTAAATAAATGGTGCAGCTGTCCAAAATGTCTTACTTTCTTGAAGTTAGTTATGTTTTGTTACTCATACATTTCTGCAATAACAATTTCTGTCATCCTGATGTTTGCAATTTTTTATAATCCAAAAGCAATTTTATATTGATTCCCTGATTTTCTTTTTCCCATGAACAGCTTTTTCCTATTAACTGAAGGAAACCTGCATACACTTCAGAGTCTGTCTCCAGTTTTACCTGAGGAAGATAAGGAAGAACTTGTCATTAGGTTCACAGCTAAATTAATGACATGTAGTGGAACTGATCTCTTCGGTACTGAGGGTCAGTGTCTTAAATAATTTCTCCAATGCTACATTGAGTTGGAAGAGGTAGGACGTTTAGTGCACACAATCACATATTTATTTGCAATTGATAATTGCAAAACTATTTTAATGGATCTTGCTACTTTACTAGAATTGTCAGTATCAGTTCTGATCACTAAACACTTTTCTTTTTGTTTTCTTTTACTCAAAGACATTTCATAACTTTTATTAAACTGATATTTCACACTATTCAGGAGCATTTGGATATCTTGGCATTTTAAATTCCTGCTTGAATATTCAAGATACTGATTACGGAGAACTAATGGCTGGAATACTGAAGGTCATCATATCTTGGCGCAGTGATTATGAAGATAGTTTTCTTTTCAGCTGGTGAATTATTTAACTATCTTATTTTTCAAAGATAGTTCATAGAATAACTAAAATAGGTTTGCTCACATTATAATAGTCAAATTTTATTTATTTCAATCTATGATTTTAGTCCAAGAATTGCAAGCTTGTCTTTTTCTCAGCTTTGTCAAACTGGTCCTCTATAGATGTTCTAACATTTGAATGCATTTTGTTTTAGAAAAGATATCACCTGTGTACCAGGAATAAGAGTGCATCTTAATGCATTCCTGTTGTTCACACATTATAACGAGTGTTACACTTTAAAAAAAAACTTCTAGAATTAATTATTGCATTAAATAATGTATTCAGTTTTTTTGACTGAAAGCTGCCATTGCGATACAAAAGAACTTAATTTTAGTATATATTTTTGTGCTTTGAGAATCTTGGTTTTCACCAAAGAGAAATAGCTTAATATGCCTCATAAGACAAGCTGAGCTGTCCAGGTACCATTTGTGGAGTTCTTGGTACTCTCTAAGCTTGATTGTTTGCTTGTAAATGTTTCATTACTCAACCAGGTAACACCATGTTTTTCTTGTGCCGGGTATTGAAACATCTGCAAGCAAACAACTAAGCTCAGAGAGCACCAAGAATTCCACAGTGCAGTGCTGAGCTGCAGATACTTTTTTCTATTGGAAATATGTTTTTGTTGTTTGCATTCTTGTTTGTTTTGAACTTTCTCACCTGAATGTTTTCTTTGGTAAATGAAATCTTGACAGAAATTTTTTTTTGAGGTGTTGGTTTTATTGTAATACAAACATTTGTTCTACCCTTTCATTTTAGTTTAGCTTCTGAACATTTTCTTAATTTTTTTGCCCCAGCAATCTACAAGAAACAAATCCAGAGCTGCTTGGTTTAAATATAGAAATGATCCGTTTCATTTCTCTGTTACTGAAGAAACCTGTCTCCTTATTGGAGAGTGAATGGGATTTTGTCATGTGCTCCATGCTAGCATGGTTAGAAGTAAGTAACAAACATAAAAAGAATGATACAGTTTCTGCATTTAAAGAATTTCACATTCCTTGTGGGAAAAATATTTTTTGTAAATGTAAAATATGATGAAAAAGCTTACATAAACTAGTAAGGTTATTACATGATCAATATTCTATAATTCTGGTTATAAAATGTTTAAGGTTTTTATGGAACTAAATTAACACAGTATTCAGAATAATCTGGACTCAGTCTTGTTTCTGTATACTTCTGTTTCATTGTACTCTGCAAACAGAACTAATTATTGTATCAACATATTCATGTCCTTAATTAATGTGTGATAGTTCTGTCTATATTAAATTAAAGTAGTATGGATTAAAATATGGAACAGTAATTAAAATCTAAAGTATATGCTAAAAGCGTATTTCTGTATTGTTTAAAGAGTCATCTATTAACTACTAGAATCTACTCTAGAGCACAAATCAAATTGTTTTGATTTGTTATAAAATGGTAGATTTTTTAATGTATAGCTGAAGATGTATAGCTTATGTAAGAAATATTATTTCACGTGACATGTTTTAAAATTTGGTGTGAAAAAGAATAATTTAATTGTTTTCAGACAACCTGTGAAAACCCAGAAGTCTTTCCTGCTGCACAGGTACAAGTTTTTGCTTCTGTTAGCTGTGACCTGAGTGCTTCCTTAAGTGCATACTTCCAGGCAGCAACTCCTGAAATTGTTGAAAAGTTTCCGGAAAATCTCATGTCTGAATGGCACGACTTCTTTTCAGAAGGCATTCATAGCTTGCTTCTGCCTCTGTTGGCAAAAATCACCAGTAAGTCTGTGACAGAGGGTAAATATACAGACAGGCAATGTAGAGCCATAACATAAAAATACCTTGACAGGCTATTTAACACTCCAGGTTTTTGTTAGTAAATATTTAATTGTAAGATTGGCAGTATAAAATATGTAGGTATATTTTGTCATTTTCCAGGATGATATAAAGAAAAAATCTGCACATAATTTGCAAGACATTGCTTTTCCTTCATGGTTTCCATTCTACCATGTTCTTTCAGAATTCTTTGTATGCATTTCAGTTTTTCTATTTCACTGGTGGCATCATGTAAAGCTATTGTTTTGAAAGTATGACTGAATATTATTTATGGCAGTTTAGAATAAAATTATTCTTTAATATTTGAATATTTGTTATAATTTCAGGCTGTGAATTATCTTGTACCTTCTATACAGGAAAAGAACAAGATGTAATGGAAACATCATTTCAGAACTCCATGTTGAAATCCTTGGGTAAAGCTTTAACATATATATCAAAGGATCAGTTACTGAACCACAAGCTTCCTGCCAAATTTGTTGCTGGTCAGAAAACAAATCTCCCTGACAATCTACAGACTTTGTTAAATACTTTTTCTCCATTATTACTCTTCAGAGCTAGACCTGTTCAAATTACAGTGTACCACATGCTAAACAAGTAAGTTATTTCCAATTTCCTTAGAGCATACTGTGATCTAGTTCCATTTTTTATTTTATCTGTATAAGAAATACTTTAAAGCTAGGTGTCAGGGTTCCACACAGCATCCGCAATTTAATCAAAACTCCAAAGAAACAAAAGTCCTTAAATGAGATTTTATTGAAGACATTGTATTGGCATGTCTGGAGAAAACCTGAATCTGAAAAGCCCGTTTTTTCTCCACCCACCTGAAGTGAAAGTTCCTTCCTCCAAACCATCACATGCAACCCTCTGCCCCAATCCACTCCGCGTGGCATCCAGAGTTCATCTTCCCATGCTGCCCCTCAGGTGCGAACAACAGTGTCCTTGCTTTTGGTGAGAAAGAATGTGAAAAGATAAAAATCTCCCAGTTAGCTACTATCTAACTTCAACTCCCCAACATTCCATCTTACAATTGTGGCAAGACTAAAAGATCTACTGTAAATACTTGTAAAATAAAAGAATAATAAAAATGGACACATATAATCCTTTTAGTCGTGATGCTAGGGAATAGAGAAGTACTCTTCTTTACCACAGTAAAATATATGATACATTTTCTATATACTAATAATTTCTTAATCAACCTAGGCTTTGTTTTCAGTGGAAGATGACAGAACTAGTGATTATAACCTCAAGCCCATACAGTTCAGAATTTTTATGAGCTGGATAGGGTAGTACAGTATAGAGATATTTACTATTGCAGCCTTTTGAGTCCCCTTTAATAACTTCTTCATGGATATAGCCATGTGTAAGAATCTGTTGGAGGAGAGAGCAAAATTAAAACAGGCTTCTAGTTCGTTGTACTGCAAAAATACTCTATAATTATATTCTAGATATGTACAATATGAATCTTATAGGCACCAGTGTGACTCAATCATCTTGGCCATTGGGTTCCTTGACATGCCTGACTTGGCATTCTTCAAAGCCAAACATAAGCATCTAATATAATATGTATCAACAGATATATTTTTCTGCCTCATAGAAATCCCCACCCCCACCCCCCGGAATGTAAATAGTATCTAGAATGACTGGTGAATTGGTAATTTGTGACTGGCCCTGCCCATCAAGGCAGCTATTTAATAAAAAAAAACCAAATCTGTCACTGTAGCCTTTTAATGACCAGGTCTATCATATACCAAAAATTAATGTTTTAGTATAAAATCATTTTACTATGATTACTTCTCAGAGTCAGATAAATATTTATGCTATAAAAACATAAATAGGATCTTCTCATTTTTTTTTATTTCATATTCTAGGTTAATGTCTGATTTACCTAAATTTGACAACGTGGATCTTAGATCTTATGGCGATGAAGAAGAGGAACTATTATTGTATGTTTCATTTTATATTTACGATGATTTATAGAGTTGCTTGTCTGGGTGATTTTGGGCCAGTCACTCTCTCTCAGCCCAAACCACTCATAGGGTTGTTGTGGGGAAAATAGGAGAAGGAAGGTGTGTTGGATATGTTCACCGCCTTGAGTTATTTGTAAAAATGATAAAGGTGAGATACAAATAAATACATAGTTTTAATCACCATGTTTTTGCGAAAAACAAAATACATAACGAAAACAAATATATAAATAGTTTCAACTATTTGCCTTGAGTTATTTGTAACAATAATAAAGGTAAGATACAAATAAATAAATAGTTTTAATCACGTTTTTGCCACAATGCTTTTTTTTTTGAAGAAACAAAAGTAGGAGAGTTTTTAATTCAGAGGTTAGAAATCAGGGTAGTAGGTTAAACAATAAGTATTTTAGCAATGCTGAGATTTGTATATAGGAAAAATCATAACATTAAACATTTTGTAAATGAAGATGTTTGTGTAAATGTGTTAAATTTCTGTTACCAAATTCCAGTATGGACCATGAACTTAAGTTTCTGAACATGAATTTAAATCAGATTGAGATTTTTTGAATACTAATTCTATTTAGTTTATGTATTTGAAAGGTATCTGTAATCAAGAATTTGATTACTTATGTTCTAAGAATCCTAGCTCTCTTTTTCTTCAGGTTGGAGGAAATTATGTCCATTAGTCATGGCCACTAGAGACAAACAGAGGGAAAAATATTTCAGTTACAAAGAGATATGAAATACAATAATTCTTCCTCATACCAATGCATTTTGGAACTTCCTGTTGAACATTTGCACACTAAGAAAAGTATGTGCTGTGGAGAAAGAGATCTGAGCTGTTAAACTCATAAATGAAAAACTGTTCTGTGTGAGAATTATATTAGTCTGTATATGGATGCCATGGATGGCCAAGAATAAAAAAGAATAAAATACTATATCACAAAACTTACTCCTACTATTGCTTAATCTATTTTAAGCAATAAGGTTCTCTTAAGGTGTGTGTGTGTGTGTGTGTGTGTGTGTGTGTGTAGAAAATACAGTAGATTGCTCTTTTTCTATACACAATATTTCCTCCCTTTATTTTAGGTCCCCACCAGCAGCACTTATGACTGTTCTTACCACTCAGGAAGATTTACTAGAAAACATCCTAGAATGCATTCCAGTTGGAGAATTTACAGAAATTCAGCCAATGAGTGATGAGTTTTGCCTTATTTTAGGGTATCTTCTTACCTGGAAATTAATTTTGTCTTTCTTTAAAGGAGCATCTTCCCAGGTAAATTATTTATTTTCCACCCACCACCCTATTAACCCTTCAGGTAGCAAGTCAGTTCAGTTAAAGTGCTGTATATAAACATTTTACTATTAGCAATAGAAATAAATTCATTGCAGGTTGTTTGATGAGAAATTAGGAACTAGGAACTTAAAATCAGAAGTATTTTCATATGTCTAGCCATAAGAACATGGAAATAAATTATTCCACACTTAGCAATAGGAAACCAATATTGAGCTCCTGGGGCTATTTTTATTATTGCTTTGTTGTTAATAATTAAATGTAAACTGTTTGGTAGACAAATAAAATGAAATAAAAATACATTTTGATAGGCAAATTTTAAAATAAGATTTAATAGTCATTCAGTCTTTGTCTGTAAACACAGCGCATAATCTCAGGTTTCTTAGAAGATGTAAAGGTATGTTGGCATAATATTATATATGAATGTACGGTTTGCCCATCATCTGTATTCATGCTAGCACTTAACAATTTTACCTGTTGTTATCAGGAATAAAATGCTACCAATGTTCTTTAGTATTACATAGTGCTTTTTGCATGGGCCTTTCTACAGGGCCACAAGGACTCACTAAACGCTGAGAGTAGAAATAATATAAAATGAAAATATACTTTTAAATAAACCTTTCTGTATTCCATTTACTTCATGGTCTGTTGATGCAGGGGCTTTAGGGGCATTTTCTAGTAAGAATAATAATTTTATTAAAATGTTTCATAATTCATGGGAAATATTTTACATGTTATTTTTCCTCCAGCTTCGAGCTCTTTATTCACAGTACCTTCGAAAAACTAAGAGTTTGAATAAACTATTATATCACTTGTTCAGGCTTATGCCAGAAAACCCAACTTTTCCTGGATCTACATCAGAACTTTCAAATAAAGATGTAAAAACATATTTTACTGAAGAGCTTGATTTAGACATCAAAGGCAAGTCAAATTATTTTAATTTTTCTGTATTTCATTATTTAAGAGATTTTTTTAAGGGCTCCTCCAGGGTAGTCATTGTCCTCTGAAATGCTGTCCTATTTTCAGGTGGTTTAATGGCAGAACAAATACCTCCTAAAATATCTTTATTTTATATTGCAGTAATACATGAAACAATCAGCACAAAATGGCTGACACCCTATGCTAAATAGGTCCCAGTTAAAGCTGTTTCTTTGATCCTGCAGTGTTTTCATTTTTTTCCCTTTGAAATTCTAAGCTGAAAAAATGTCTGCATGCTTCTATGTGGTCACCATCCTGTGTTCAAAGAGAAATCTGGGATGATTGCCCAGCTTTTTTCTTTTTAGTAGCCAGTGGAGAGAAAAAAATGAGATGAACAAGTAACCAAAACTGTGTGAATGATTTTGAGGCATTTTATTAGCTCTAATCTAGGAAGAAGTCAGAATTCTTAATATGTGCAGTAACAGGATGATGCCTTTAAATGTGTTGGATTTCCCAGAATTTCCAGTCAGCATTGCTATGGGGATGTGGATACCATTTTGAGAAAAGGGGGACAGTTTTCTGCTATGTAATAGGTTTGATATAGGTAGCTTGGAATTCAAATAATTTGAAAGCAATTCTCTATCCTTAGCTTTGAATAAACCCTAATGAATTAAGTAATTCAAGTAAGAATGCATACTATTTTATTTAAAAAAATGGAAATATTGTAACTGAAAGCATGAAACTCCAGCACTTTTTAAACTGGATTTGTTTCTATATTTTTTTTCCCATTTGTCTTATAGACACACTATCTATGTCCTCACACATCCCACATTTGGCTTGCACTGTCTATTGTATGACCTTAAAAGATTTGCCAGCTATGGTTCGTCTTTGGTGGAACAGCTGTGAGAAGCGAGTCTTCAACATTGTAGATAAATTTACAAGCAAATACGTTAGTGGTATACTGTCTTCCCAAGAAATATCTTCTGTACAGACCAGTACCCAGTTGTTTAATGGCATGACGGTTTGTATCATTATCTTTTTATTATCTGTCTGTATGTGCGTATATTTCATTGTGTGGTGTACTTGATTAAATGCAGTGATGCAACTATTTTCTGAGAGTTGATTGGAAGCACTGAAGTGATCTTAGGGCTGCTTTAAAAAAATGCAGTGAAATCTGCAACCTAAGCATTCTAAGTACCTAAGTACCATTCTAAGTACCTTACATTTAAAAAAAAATGCCTTAGAGCAGCAGTCCCCAACCTTGGTGGCACCGGGGACAAGTTTTGTGGAAGACAAATTTTCTTCGACCGGGGGGTAGGGTGTGTGTGCAACCTAGACCCTGCGTATGCAGTTTTGCTCACTTGCCACTCGCCTCCAGCTGTGTGACCCAGTTCCTAATAGGTCATGAACCAATATTGGTCTGCGGGCTGGGAACTCCTGCCTTAGAATATGCAGAAACCTAGCTATTGTTAGATAGTACCTCTCCCTCAAATGGCTTATCTAGTACAGTAGAAATAAATTCAAGATGGCAATACAATTCCACATGTCCTACAGTATTTGGGATTATTTGATATGTGATCTATTAAATATCTAGATGCAATTAAAATAAAGCAAAAAGTGTATTAGTTAGAGCCTACATTTACTTATAAGAAACATGAAGTTATGATTACCAAGCATATGAATTATGCTGTGATTTTTCTTCACAGAAAAATTAAGCTCATTCATAACACAGATCATAACATATCCATTGTTTTTAAAAACTCAATATAGCATTTACACAGACATCTAAGCATCTTCTATCTTGTGAATGTAAGAATATTAATACTTATTTGTTTTATCATTTTTATAGATTTGTATTCTAAACAGTCTAATGTTACACTCAGATTATTAATTAAAATATTCAGTAGTGTATACAGGTAGTCCTTGACTTACGACCACAATTGAGGCCAAAATTTTTGTTGCGAAGTGAAACATTTAAGTGACTTTTGCCCCGTTTTACTACTTTTCATGTCACAGTTGTTAAATTAGTAATATCATTGTTAATTGAATCTGGCTTTGCTTGTCAGAAGGTCACAAGAGGATCATGTAACCTAGTTGCCAAATGTCTGAATTTTGATCACATGACCATGGGGGAGGGTGCAACAGTCTTAAGTGTAAAAAACGATGTCACTTTTTAGTGCAGTTGTAATTTTGAATGGTCACTAAATTAACTGTTGTAAGTTGAAGACTTTGTATTGTAGAATAGAAAGTATAACTGACTATCAATACTAATTCAGCCTTATTTAACCCAGTTTGAATATCTTTAGTTGGAAAGATGTTCACTGTGCTATACTATAATAAACATGCTTTTTATTGTTGCTTAAAAATAAAATTTGAAAAAATATCATACAGGTTGTCCTCACTTAGTAACTATTTATCCAAAGTTATGACAAGACTGAATGAATGGTAGGGCAACCAAAAGGGCAGTAATGGGATGGGAGATAGATAAATGGAGTTGAAGTGGAGGTCAGACAGGCAGGAAAAATGTGAGATCCTTGTCTAATTAGTTCAACTGGAACTACCATCACTAAATGGTAAGGTCATGTGATGGTTCACCTAATGACTTATTCATTTAGTGATGGAAATTTAGGTCCCAATTAAGGTTGTTGTGCTAGATCTTGAAAGTAAACAATAGGATTGAAACATTGTTGCTATAAGTATTTTTATTTTTACAGGTAAAAGCTCGATCTGCCACTCGAGAAGTCATTGCTACTTACTCAGTTGATGATATATTTATTGAACTGATTATACAGCTTCCCCCAAATTATCCTTTGGGCTCCATAGCTGTAGAGAGTGGAAAAAGGGTTGGTGTAGCAGTTCAGCAATGGCGCAATTGGATGCTACAGCTTAGCACTTACCTCACTCATCAGGTACTTACTCATATACAATCTTGACTTTGGTCATATGAATTAGATGTGCTCTAAATAACAGGTACCTGAACTACTTAAAAGGTAAAGAAAATTGACTGGGACTCATAGTGGTACTTTTTGAGCAATTTATAAAGCAGTAGCATTCTTCCCAGATAACTAAGATAGATAACTTCCTCACATAACTGAGCTCTAGTGCTGCAACAGTATCCCAGGAAAGTCTGTAGTAGATCAAATTGATTATTCAGCACATCAACACTACCTAAAAACCTTACTGTATGTATTATATACTGCATTTTGAATTATATGCTTTTACAGGAAATTATAAAAGATAGGATGGAAAATTGGGATAAAAGTTTCACTGAATTGTGATATTGCACAAAGCTGAAATGCATTATTTCCCCAACAGAATGGTAGCATTATGGAAGGGCTAGCATTGTGGAAAAACAATGTGGATAAACGATTTGAGGGCGTTGAAGACTGCATGATCTGTTTTTCAGTTATACACGGTTCCAACTACTCTCTCCCAAAAAAAGCTTGCAGAACATGCAAGAAAAAGTTTCATTCAGCCTGCCTGGTAACTATCTTGGCTAGTTATATTTTTGAAGGAAAACAAGTTTGAAATGTATATGGCTTTAATGCTACTAGTAGTTATATGAACATTTAATAAATGGCTTAAGAAAATATTTTATTGCTAATTTTGTAAAGGGAGGTCTTAATCAAATTATGGGAACTTTTAAATTGAAATGATTTTGCTGTTTTTTTAGGAAGGCAATGGAAGTTTTTATTTTTCAGTGTTTTTTATGCCTTTGATGTAGATCAGAGCTTAAAGGAAACTGGCTTGTGAAAGAGTTACTATTTTATAGAATAGCTTAGTATTGTTAGTTACTAGGCTTTTTATGAAAATACTTCATTACAAATAGGCAACATTTATCTTTAGAGATAGATTTAAAGATGCCATAAAGTATTCAATCTTGACTGGCTAGTGTTTAATTGTAAATAGTAAATGCTAGTATTTTTAATATTTGCTTTCTGAATTCCTCTAGTACAAATGGTTTACATCTAGCAACAAATCCACTTGCCCTCTCTGTCGAGAGACTTTCTTCTGATATATACATCATTTTTCTGCTGCAGCAAGCCTGAAGAAGCAATCGAAAACCATCATACTTGGACTGAGCAGTAAAACCTTAATTTCTTCCCTTACAATAAAAAGTTCAAACAGATTGATCATTTATAAGTATTGCTTACTCTCTTTGCATTAAAATATTCTGTGAAAAGCAGAAATGAGTGACATGTAACAGTTTTTGACCTCTGGCTGTTACGTACTGTAGGTTATCCTGTCTTACATAAGCCCTGCTAAGGTTGAAAGATTTTTAGCAGCACAAAGAGCAATTTGTTTGCTCAATTAGAGATGATTAGAATTGATATTAAAGGTTCAAAATTAGAGGGATATACATACATTTGAGATACCCACATATGCACCTGTAGTACTGATTATTAAACTGTATATTGGATTTGAGGTAGTGACAAACAATATTGTGAGCCAGCCTAGTGCAGCTTATAGCAGTTGTTAGTACTGTAATAGGGACTAGTGGAAAAGTGGAAAAGGTTCTGAATTTAAACATTCAAGTTTGAAATAGCTGTTTGAACCGTACTTTAAGTATTCTGACTATCAAATAATATTCTAAATCTGAAACATTTATTGTAAAATTGTTTTTACTTAAACATTTACCTTCTAAGCGCTTGTTCTTATTTCTACCAAGGTGGTGTGGAATACCAATAAGTATTCTAAACTTGGAACATTTCTCGTAACATTGAAAAAACTATTTCAAGCTTGAAACAGCTATTTTTACTTAAATTTTCCAAGCACCTGAAGTCAGAATATGTAACAGAAACGAGAGAATGAATTCCATTCCAAGTTCATTATTCAGATGATAAAAAGAAGCAATTTGGGACAACAGCCACAATCTCTCTCCTAAGTACTTATATGATAGGATTGTAACAATGTTTATGCAGTATTTTACTTTCCACTTTTATAAATTTATTGTCAAAATTTTGATTTTACACATAGGGAAATATGCATATTTTTTAATTAAGACAATATGGTAATGTGTATCTGTGAACAGCAGTTAGAATTTAATCTTAATTAAATGTAACAAATTAATACAAGATAGCATTTTAAAGCAAAGAGTCTACTATATGAAGATTCCTCCAGAAGCCAGCTTCAGGATTTGTAGAATTTCAGTACTGAGAGATACTCCCTTCCTGCTTGTCTGGAAATTACTTTACTGCCATTTAAACCACATTCCTGCAATATTTTAATAATTTCATCTGGAATTTAAAACAAGAGATTATCATTCAATTTAGAAACAAGTGACTTTACTGATAACCTAACTGAATCTTGGGAAAAAACGACAGTGCACTAGAGCCATTTATTTTATCTCTATATAATAAAAAAGAAAGACTATTTCTTTAGATCCCAACATCCAGTGTTGGCCACAACCCTGTGCATTCAGTGCAGGTTAAATAAGTTAAGCTATCCAATGTATGAATGCCAGAAATATAGTCCCTGTGCTTCATTTCATTTTATAATTTGTCTCTACATTTTAAAGAGTATCTGTTCTTTTGTTGATGGTGTTTAATAGCAACATAGTAGTACAGATAATAAATGCATCTACTACAATCAAATTGAAATATACCATATTTTTCGGCATATAAGACACCCCCCCACAAAGTGAGTGAAAATTGTGGTGCGTTTTATACAGCGAATACAGCTGTTTTAGGCCTCCTGAGCCTCCCGTTTTCACCAAAAACGGGCGCGTTTTCGGCCTCCCAACCCCCCTTCTTGTATTCTGTCTCCCCAGCCCCCAAAAGCATTTTGCAGGCCTTCAGACCCCCCACACGGCCCATTTTTAAAAAAGGCAGTTTTTTGGATAAAACAGGCTGCGTGGAGGGTTCTGCAGGCCTGCAAAATGCTTCTGGGGATTGGGGAGAGATAATACAAGACACGTGGGGGGTTTGGGAGGCCCAAAACACACCCGCTTTCACCAAAGATCTTTTGGCTAAAACAGGCCACGTGCGGGGTTCTGGAGGCCTGCAAAATGCTTCTGGGGGTTGAGGAGAGGGAATACAAGATGCACAGGGGGGTTGGGAGGCCAAAAACTGGCCCATTTTCACCAAAAGTGGGCCCATTTTTGGGGTGAAAACTGAAAGACGGAAAACTGGACGGAAGGTTCTGGAGACCTGCAAAGTACTTCTAGGGGCCGGGGAGAGGGAAAACAAGACATGCGGAAGCCAAAAACGTTTTTCCCTTGTTTTCCTCTTCTAAATCTAGTTGCGTCTTATACTCCAACAAATACAATAATTTTTACTCAGGACTAAAAGATTTTACATATCTGTTAAAAGTATTTCTACAAGACAACCAACCACCACAATATTTAAGAAGAAATTGAGATATGCTACCTGGATTATTTTCTTTAATTGTAACTAAATAAAATAATCCTCTTGCCGATAGTAAGTCTGACACAAGTGGAAAGAGTCTATCCATAACCTCTCTGCCATTTTTACCTCCTGCCCAGGCTGCCTCGATTCCATGAGTTTGTATCTAGAACAAATAAAATATGGAAAATTGAACTGAAAGGTTGTCATACAGAAGATAGGGTAGACTTGTTCAAAGTTATTTCAGAAGATAGTGCAAGGCATGATAATAATGCATATTTCTATTGGACTATGGATGTTTAAGAATTGTTTTACAGTTCTTGTTCTGCATTTCTTGAGAAGCGGTAGATTCTTCTTCAGTTGTTAGATGCTGCAATAATGGATTTCTTCAAAGGACAGGGAGTTAGATTAGATCATCTCCAAGATATAGTCAACAATTATATTCTATGCTTCAATAGAATTGGGATTAAACCACAAATATCAAGAGAAGATGTAGAAACAAGCAAAACCATAAGCGGAGGATGATAATGTTCTATGTATAAGTAATGGTTTAGAAATACAAAAGCAGGGGTGTGAAAAAAATCATTTTCCAACTCATTGAATTTTTTTCAATACTGGTGATACTTGACAATATTATTAGTGATACTTTACAGAAGCTGTAAATTATTACAATTGGTAACTGGTAAATTGTTACTTGGTATTCTTAAATTTCATAATCTTACCTCAGAAGAAGGGGTTACCACATAAGGTGGGTTAAATAACAGCAAATCAACTTTTCCATGTAATCGTGGCGACAATCCTGTTACCTAAACATAAATAAAAAAATTAGTATTTATGTAATGCATACTATTATGCAGGTTCATTACAAAAGATAATGAAAGATATAGGTTCCTTCTTACAGAAGCATAATCTAATTCAAAGACAAAACAAGGAAGAAAGTGAAAAGCAGGTATTGGAGAGATTTTACCAAGCATATAAAATTTGCCAAGCATATAAAATCTAATGCAAGCTAATCTAATTCCCACACCACTTGTCTTCCAGTGCTTATTCCAGGAAAATTACAATATTAAAAATATATCTATTCAATACCATCTTTCTGGTCTTTTAAGTTTCATATTATAATTAAAATCTATCGTGCAGCCTAAAAAATTGGTTTATCATACATTATATAATGGGTAAAGGAGCCTGCATGTAATAACTTTTGTCTATCCACATGCTTTAGATAGCTCTACTGCTAAGACGTTTATTACCAAACCTTTTATATGTTTTTGCTATCACTCATTCTACATACAAGCTATAATACAATGAGGTACCAAGCACCACTAGCATTATTCAAGCTACAGTGAGTCACTTGAAAATATCAGAGCAGGGCAGATTACAACTTGTATCATGAAATCAGCTGACTGGTACACAGGGAAGCAGAAGAGGTCCATTACTTCTAGACATTCATGTTATAATAGCCATTCTTATCCTAAAATTTAACATGTTTGAATATTAATAACATTTTAAAATTTGCTGAGCAAAGCAATTATAATTTGTCTTACCAAGTCAGTAATTACTGGCTGAATGTGAACACTATTTTCTCTAGCTGTCTCTGCTGTGCATAGACCAGCCATAGGGTTGATATCAGTACACCTATATGTAGAAAATTACATTTTAGTAAACAGAAGCTTTCTTTGGTTACTTTAGAAAATAATTGGTTACATATAATTTAGATCAGATATTTAATTGCACTGCCATCTTGATTTTTCTGATGCCTTCCACAGATACCCCTGGTTTCATGAAATACGTAAGTCCTTGATTAACAACCATTTGTTCAGTGATCAAGGGGGCGTGGTTTTGTGTGCTGCTTGCATCTTGCAGATATGGTTTCACTTGTTTACATGGTCTGGCTTCTGGCATGCTGCAGACTGGTGCCGAACTACAGACTGGAGGTTGGGGATCCTTGATTTACAACAGCACTAAACAAATGGAAATTATGACTGATTTTCAAACTTCCAGCCATCTGGAACTCGTAAACCTTGATTCAATCTAATGTCTTTTATGTGCTGACCTTAAATGTACATATGATCTAATATAATATCTATTCCTGCACTGTAGAGAGCATCCTGACGGGCAACATAACAACCTGGTTTGGAAATAGCAATATGCAAGACAGA
>JANHFJ010007454.1:3903-16786 GCA_032468195.1 Cerberus rynchops | reverse complement strand
AAGAGAGAGAGAGGAGGGAGAAAGGGTAGGAGAGAGGAGACATAGAGGAGAGAGGATAAGAGAGGAGAGAGGGAGAAAGAGGAAAGAGAAAGGAGAGAGAGAAAATAGAGGGAGGAGAGAGAGGAGACAGGAGAGAGAGGGTAGAGAGGAGAGACAGAGAGACGAGAGAGGATAGGAGAGAGAAAGGAGAGAGAGAGAGAGAGAGAGACAGAGACAGAGACAGAGACAGAGACAGAGAGAGCTTCTTAATTACATTATGGGACAATCACTCTCCTACCTGTTTTTGCATATTCACAAGTGCTGTGGCAGACCTAAACAGCCCTAGCCTGACCCACTCTTTGAAGATCATTGTGGAACTCTGAGAAATGCAGTGAGATTAGTCATCCTTTCTGAGTAGGAGGACATTTGTGAGAGGAGGAGGAGGAGGAAGCTAGAACAGCCATCCGTTTCTGAAAACTGTGAACATGGCACAATTGGCTTCAAGAGCTATCTGTCACATACATGAGCAAATGGTGCCTAGTTACAAGAGGCCGGGAGAAAAACAAATAAATTAAGCTTCCCAGCGACTCAGCATTATTGTATTGGCTGAAAATAATTCATTACATGGTAACCATCAAATGCGGTCCTTATCTGAAGATATGATGCGATCTTCCTTGGTAAATCTGTTTGCAGGAGAACAGAGGAAGGCAATCAAACTATTAGGGCAGTTAGATCAGCTTTCCTGTAATAGACAAAAGCAACTGGGGCTTTTTGGCTTAGAAAGAAATGAGTAATAGGGAACTTGATATAGTTAAATACAGGCAAGTGCGCTGTAGAGAAAGTGGGAAGCAAATTTTCTCACAATTCAGGTACTCACAACCACAACTGAGCCCAAGATTTCTGTGGCTAAGTGAGACATTTGTTAAGTGGATTTTTGCCCCATTTTGCAACTTTCCTTGCCACGGTTGTTAAGTGAATCACTGTTAAATTAGTATCAGGGTTACTAAGTGAATCTGGCTTCCCTATTGACTTTGTTTGTCAGAAGGTCACAAAAGGGGACCAGGTGACACAAGAAGTCAGTTGCCAAGCATCTGAATTTTGATCATTTGACCATGTGGATGCTTGATCACATGACATGATCACATGACCATGGGAATGCTTGATCACATGATCCCAACAATGGTCAGTTGCCAAGCTTCTGAATTTTGATCACATGACCATGGGGATGCTTGATCACACGACCATGGGGATGCTTGTGTCAAGATCCAAAAGGACGTTTTATTGGGGGGGATTTCTGCTGTCATATATTGGCCATTTTATATAGTAAAATTCAGGGCCATTTAGAACTTGACACATTTACTCTTTTTCTACTGCAAGGTCGCTGAGTGGGCGAAGGGGGAGTTGGAAGCAGCAACTCAGAATCATTATCTTGTTTTCATTCCTTTAAGTCTGGTTCTCATGAGAATTTTCTCTGAATGCTTCACACCTGGGATGGGAAGTGTCTTAAGAGGTTGTTGGATCTCTTTTTGAAATGATTGGACAGAAATTAACATGTGATAATTAGTGGGGTGGAACTTTCAGTTTTACTTGGGTGGAGAAAGCCCTGGAATCTTTAGATTCGGGATTTCTCCAGACTGTACCAGAACAATGTCTTTAATAAAATCTTATTCCTTGGACTTTGTCTTCTTGGAGTTCTGATTGAGTTGCTGATGTGGTGTGGAACCCTGACATCAAGGGCATGGAAGCAGAGCATAGGCAAACTCAGAGAAGGGCTGCAAGGCTACTTGAGAGAAGGTCACCCCACTCCTCCTCATAAGGAACAACTGGAGTAGAGTGACTTAAGGAGAAGCCATTTGGAGTTAATCTTTGCCAGGAACAATTGGATTACATTCCCCATATACAACAATGGAAGCTACAACTAGTCCAGAATACATCAGTATGGACAGTTTTGGAGGTCCCTAGGATGGTACATGTAACACCACCATTACACAAACTGCACTGTCTGCCTATCTCCTTCCAAGTGCAAATCAAGGTGTTGGCTTTAACCTTTAAAGCCCCCTATAGCATTAGTCCAGGATATCTGTGGAACCATCTTTCCCCAATGGGATTGGCCTGCCCACTCGGGATGGCAGAAGAGGCTCACTGCAGGTCACATCAGCCAAAGAATTTTGACTGGTGGGAACCAGGAGAAAAGTCTTTTCTGTCATGGCCCCTGCCCTTTAAAACATATTGCCATAGGAGATGAGATCCATTCCATTATTTTTAGCCTCCAGGAAAAGCCTTAAAACTTTAGAGTCCTGATGGATAAGATGTTGGCTGGGTGTAGTTGGTATAATAATAGACAAAGTACCACCAGCACTCTATTCCAAACCCAGGCTTTTCAATTTGTTTGAATTCTTTGTAATTTTAGTCTGTTTTTATATTTATAATTATTTTGACATTTGTATATTTTATCACATTGTCAGCTGCTCAGAGTCATCATCAGCTATGAGGTGGATGACAAATAAATGTAATAATAAATAAATAAAATAAAAATATGTGTATAAAGCTCAGATGTACTGTATATAGCAGAGCAACTGTTTTTAGAAAAATGGCATTACACTTTAATAGCCTTCTTTTTACTATGGCAACCGTATCTGACTGCAGAAGGAAAAATCCTGATAACGTTAGTTCATTTAGCTCACCTTTCACTGATTGAGATATTAGGCTCTTTCTGTTTCTCTGAGCATTGAACTGATGAAGGAATCACTCCAATTATTTTCACTTTAGTTTTTTCTTAGTACAACAGTAATCGTATTTTGAGGGCAAGTTGGGAGAAGGTCACTTTAGGTAAAAAGCTCTTCGTACTGTTTTACTTTTCTCGTTTAATAAATAATAGAAATGTCATGCTTGTGCGAGGTCTGAAGCATTTCTTCCATATAAATTTTGAAGCATGCACAGTTAAAATATAAGCCTTAAAATAAACCTAAATTTTCATAGAAGAAAGAAAATCATCAAATCCATCAAAATCCAAGAAATTCTTTTTAAAATCTTGGCTCTGTCCATGTATCACCATCATCTTACCTAATATAGTCCTTATAGTCCTGAATATTATACTTCAAGCAATATAAGTTTTCCATCCTACTTTTAAGATTCATCTGAGAGTGCTAAGAAGTTGAACCTGGCAACAGTCCTGATGCACCTGTTCATTTGCCTATAATTCCTTAAAGCAATTACATTTTTTCCTCCACAACAGCAACATGATCCTGGAGAAAGAGTCATTTAATTTAAGGGATTTCCGACATATTACCAGACATAATTCTCAATTTACCCCAAAGCATTTCTTCACTTGAATCTAAAGTTGTGAACAGTTCTACTATAAGAGGAATGATTTGTTTGTTTGATTGTTTGCTAAATTTATCTCCCCATGGGGCCACTCTATGCAACTTACAACAATAAAAAGAAATGAAAAAAAATGTAAATAGAACAGAAGCAAAATAATAGAAGTGGGCTTGATGGCTCAGCAGTTAAAGACACTGAACTTCCCAGCTGAAAAGCTGACAGCCCAGGTTTGAGACCCTAGTGCTGCATGATGGGATGAGCTCCCTTTACTTGCCCCAGCTACTGCCCACCTACTAGTTCAAAAGTTTGAAAATGTAAATAGTAGATAAATAGTGGTGAGAAGGTAGTAGCATTCCACACATCTCAGAAATGGAGATGAGCACCGTATCCTGAGTCGGACACAACTGGAAAATGGAAATAATACACATTTAAAATAATAGAACAATACAATAAATGAACAAAAACAGGAGAATACATCAATATGATAACAAAAAGATGGATGGGTAGAGAGCAGAGAGTAAGTGAGGTGGAGTCTGCCATCAATCCAGCAGTGATCTACAGTGATTTCCCATTTGGTCTGCAAGTCAACTAGTAAAGCCAAGTTTTGGGGATCTTGTGGAATATATGTAATGAGCACTTCCATCTGATCATCAAACAGCCATGCTGTTTTTCAGTTAATCCTGTAGGCTCCTTCACGTATTGCTCAGGCGTATGTCAAATTCCACAGAATAATCTTGTCCATATTTATACAGGTGGTCCTTATCTTACAACTAGTTCTGACAATCTTTCCTCAGAGATACTTATAGTCCAGATTCTAAATCCCAACAGTCACTCACCACACTAGTCACGACTTCAATTTGGGCATTCAGCAAACAAGCTGCAATTATGACTGTTTCAAATGTCGAGCAGCCACAATTTATAATGGTTTTGCCAAAAACTGCCATTTACTTCTGATTTTCAGAAAAACAAAGGCCATAGCAAACCAAAGGTTTGCTTAATGACAGTGGCATTCATTTAACAACTGTGGATTCATTTAAACTACCACAGAAAGGCCATTAAATTGGATCAATTTTACAACCATCATGAATTACCACAGTGTTGTACAGTCTCCATTATGGTCATAACACAAGGACTACCTGTAATCATAAATACACATAAATGACATTTGTTTGGGGCATTGAAGGTAATTCAGTTATTGCCCTTATAATCAACTCCTTACAATTTTTCTGAAAGGTATGGAATGGTATATGATAGTGGTGGTGAAGCTATGGAACGCATGCTGGAAACAGCACGCCAAACTGTCCCACAAGCTTTGTGGCACGCCAAACTATGCTCCAAAAGCTGAACGTCCAGTTTCCGATATGCGCATGCATGCCGGCCAGCTGTTCGTCATGCATGCATGCATGCCATGCTGGGATGCTGCGCTTCTGGGTTTCAGTTTTCCCGCATGGTAGAAGCCAGCTGCCTAGCGCACGACAGAGCGCAAGAATTGGCTGTGGGGGCTGTGCGTGAAAAGTGCAAGAATGGGATGCAGAGCCTGTGGGGCTGCGTGTGGCTCATGAGACAATTTGGCATGCCCTTATGGCCTGAAGGACGGCACTTGATGATGTAAAAGGTTTGCCACCACTGGTATATGACTAGGAGTTAGAGTCAGTGACTTCCAATTCTATGACCCATTTACTCTCAAAGGTAGTGGTGGCAAAGTAGACTCTAAATAACCTTTAACACAAGATTTATTTCATTTTAGAGATAAAAATAATATATTACTGCAAATTCTCACAATTATCACCTCTGATCATGCTGTTTGGGGTTATAAGAGATGCAGTGCAATTGCAGTAATACCTGAACCATTATAAGTTCTACATCTGTTTATTTCTCATGGCTGTTTCTTCAAGGTTTGCACATTATAAAACTGCCTGGACTCTAATCTTTTATTATAATTGAAACTGCTAAAAACATCATTAAATATGGCCAGCAACAAAACCTATACAACATATAAAAGCATCTATTTCAATGCAGCAACTTGATCTTGAGTTTGAGAAACTGATTCTCCGAGAGGTCACCCAGAGAACCTCCTCAGCTTCTATTACATTCACATTAAATAAGCTTGCAGACAAGTAGAATTCCAACAGTCGGGAACTCTAAGCAATTTCTGTCTCCCTCCATAGATCCAATAACAAAAAATATAAATCTTTATATATATATAAATATAAATATATATATATTGGTTAAATGTTTTTACTGCTGGTATTTTTTAAAATTCAGGGAGGCCGGTATAGATCTATTTCAAGTCATATATATATGACTCTGCCATTTTCTAATATGTTTGTTTTCATTAATAAAATGCATGTTAAGCTGGTCCAACAATTGTTATTTATTTCCTTATTTTTATCAATCACCTAGAACAGGAGTGGGCAATTATGGCTCCTTCATGACTCGTGGACTTCAACTCCAGAATTCCTGAGCCAGCAGGAGTCATAATTGCCTATCCCTGACCTAGAAGAAGTAAACATGGCATAGTATGTAGTAAATCTGTTATAAATCTGCTTTTGGACATTCTGTAGACATACAGAATAAACATGGTAAGACATGGGAGAAAAATGCGTATTAAAATAATGGATATCAGGCTGGTACCAACACTGGTGTTATTTGGGGAGTTTTTGTCCTTTTATTTGGATATTATGTATCCAAATAAAGTTCAGTATTTTGTTTTTTATCTAGAATATTTTATTTTTTATAGTTTGAGGACAGATTGCATTCTGGTCAGATAACTATTGCTACAGGAAGTACTCTTGAACTACAATAACTACCAGATATGGGATTCAAAAATCCCTTAAAAGATTTTTGTATTTCCTCTTTCCTGCCCTCTAGTAGTTTTTCATTTGAAATATGATAGCCTCATTCTTGTAATCAGCAGTCTATCAAAAGCCTAGGGTGTTCAAATAAATGAGTATCTCTTTTCCATCAGATACACATATGACAATGGGTGTTATTTAAAATGCAATTGCAGGGAAGGAAACAAAGCATACAAAGAATATTGAAATCCATAACTCAAATTGCAAATTTAAATCTTCTTTCTCCTGGAATTCCAATAATCCAAGAAGTTCAGATAAATATACTTTCCTTGGCTGAAAAATCTAGATCACACTGATAACAATAATTCCTAGCGTGCATCAACCATGAGTGACAGATCTTTAAATCCTTACATGTATTCTAGTTAAAGTAGTACTCAAAGTCAAATCAAGTTTTCTTTCAGTCACTGATCCTATATAAAAGACAAAGGTAAATATATGCAACAAACAAACTTCTAGAATAATAAATCATATCACTAGGTTTCCAGTAATTTGTTAATGAGTTATTATGAACCATTGCTTCATTCATCCCTGAATACAGTAACTTCATATAACCTCCTTGGGAAACTGCCAAAAAGAACACATTAAAAACAACCTTATGATGCCATTCTGTGATACTTAAACACTGGAGTTGATTTCAGTACCTAGCTGGTCTATTCCTGTAAATCCCAGCACCTAAGTAGACTGATCCTGTTATTATGCTCTATTCAGTTTAATTATCTATGTTTGCTATATGGTGACAGCCAGGAGCAGTTTTTGTTGAAGCAGGATTTTCCCCATGCAAGCAGTGATGCTCAGGTTATAAACATCTTTTACACGTGATGCATATAGCTATGCTTCTTTGAATAACTATATCACCTGAAAATATCAGTGGACAAAATCAAACCCTGTTTCATTCAATATTCTTCCAGAGGCTATGTTCACAGAATTTTCCACATTTATATTTTAGTGAGTAAACTAATCCATAGATTTAATATATCTGTTCTTACATAAATAATAGCTAGAGCTTGGAAATGAAGTCTGGGAGTTGAATGTGAAAAAATGTAAGTTTGATATATCTTCACTAAATCATACATGTAGTACTTTTGTTCTACTTTTATTTATTTTTTTAAATAATGCATGTATAATTGTACTCTTCTTTTATGATCTAAACTTAAAAGACTGTACTGATGACCTAGGTAACACGAAACCTTGCACTCAAAGCCGCAATAGGGTGACATTTGATCTTTAAATACATTGAAGCAACAGTTCTTACTGAAAGTAGCTCTTGGAGGAAAGCACAGTGGAATGAAAAACATGGCAAACTGCATATGGTTTAAATATTGTGGAATAACATACCAATAGGACTGGATTAATAAGAGAAGGGAAGGAGCTCATTTTCCTTGACAGATGATAAAATAAGTTGTGTAGGTCCATAAATCTTAAGTATGGAATGCCATTAAGTAGAATGCTGAAAATGCCATTTAATTCACACATAAATAGCAATTTAGTATGTAAACATGTCTTCCTCAACACTCATTCCTTTTTTTTTTAATAACACTAAATGAATGAATAAACAGATAAAGCAAATTCTTGCGGCAGATCTTCATATGAAAATCAGTTTTGGAGAATGAATATAACTTCTGCTTTGAGCTTCCGAAGCAATGTCTTTCTGTGAACATTTAATCCTGAGCCAGACATATGCACAAATGATACTCAGCACCTCTAGAATGGCTATAAATTTAGTATTAAAGATCTGGGGTTTTTGCAGCATATTTGCTTTTTTCACATAGATGACTGATGCCTTCAGCCATTGTGGAGGTTGCAATGCATGAATCTGGGATGATGGCCACTTCTTTTCTCCTTGTGATGACACTATAAAATCAAACTAATATCTCAAAATGATTGAATTGCAGTCTTAGAGTGAAATTAACATTAATATAATCCAGTTTCAGTTTTTTTAATTATTATTTTTCCAAGATTGAGCATGATTTAATAGATTTATTAATTTTTCACCTCTGACAGTTTGGAAAAAATCAGAACTAATTTAGGTTCCAATGTAGAAGCAGCTAATCTCCCATCTTTCCTGGAAGTCTCTAAAGAGAATAATAGAAAACTATGAAAAGATATAAATGTAATGTAGTTACATGCTGTTATAATTTAAGTATGTAAGGTTTTGTCATGATCCTAATGTAATAATGCTCTATTGCAAAAATGGCCAAACTAATGTAGCAAAATTTCTTTTATTAACCTAAAATTTCCTGAAACATCTCATTAAAATTACAAATTACATATAAGGAGATTCCTCTCCAAGATGGCTGCTGAATGGTAATAATTTTTCTTTTTCCTGCCAATCATCTGTTGATTTTGCTGCTGAAGTTTGTCTCCTGGCAATGCTCCCTGGATTCAAATGGGAGCACTTGGGAATGACCCAAAATGGCTTTGGACTCATCTGGGAAGGGGGGTCTTGAAGATTCCAGTTCCTGTGGGAGCAGTCAGAAAGTCAGTGGGCAAATTCATCTCCTTTTCAGTAGTTCATTGTCTATGCATGCCTGGCTTTCAACTATCACTTTTGAATTTATTGTTTTATTTTGATTTTTGTCTTTAAAAGGTGACCAGTTGACTGAATGCTGATTAACTCTAACCACCTGCTGAACTTTTTTTTTCTTTTTCCTTTAATTTATATTATTGTCTTGGATATCTTTCACTTTTCCGTATGGAAACACAGTGTGTTTTGGATGGTGAAGTGCTTTGATTTACATCAACAGTGGACTTTCACTACAGGGTTTTTGAATTTTATTAATTTGTAAAGTATTTGGAGCTTATTTTTTATTTTTATTTTAACTTTGGATCAAAACTATCTAGACAATATTTTCCCTGTCCCTTTAATTTATTTCTTCACTCTACTTCAGTATTCATTGTTCTTTGGCTATCTCACACAGCATAACAATGTATCAGATTACAGATAAGCAGGGATGGCTGAAAAGACCATTCACTAATATCCAACCTTTGGTTGAAAGTTTTTGTTCTCACCCAGCTCCTCAAACATGACAAACTCTCTGAAGTGAACTCAAAGATTCCTTTAATTAGAAGTGCCAGCAGCCCCAGAAAAAAGTTTCTCTCTCAATGCAGGCTAACAAGGATGTCCAGCTGGAAGATGAATAGTTGTCTGCCACATCTATTCATCTCCACCCCCTGCCAGAGCTAGGGTGGGGATTTGTTAGCAGCGGTGGCTGTTCCTTCCCAAGGATCGACCCATGGATTTTTACTGCTCTCCTCTTCTTTGCCTTCTGCACATCTGTGCATCAGGCACTGGACCCAACTGTTCTTCCTCTTCCTCATCAGCCATCTCCAGGCCTGGGGGCTGTTGACTCACCATCTGAGGGCTGATGGACAGCCCAGTCTCTCTCTCTCTCTCTCTCTCTCTCTGCCAGCTCCATTCCCTCTTCCCTCTAGTATGCATGGCTGATAGAAAATTTTGCTCAAAGGAAGAAAATCCTGCTACTTTCAAAATTTCATTTTAAAGAAGAGGTTTATGCTTATAAACAGGAAAATTACTACCTCCTGAACATTGTATTTAGCCTTTTGAATAATATGCCACAGAATACACTTCCCAAAGTGGAAGATGCAGGACAGAACTTAATTAGATGTGATTTAATTTAAAATATTATATAGTTAAAGCTTATAACTCACCATATATTTAATATCTTTTTCCTTCTGCCATATTAAAAAAGGCAAGGTACTTATAACTTGGTGGACACAATTTTTACATGTTCCTGTCTTAAATAATTAGTTCATGGGTTATCTTGGACCCACCCTAATGCTAGAAGTGGAGAAAATTTTTCTATACTAGGCAATAAATTAGTTGTGGTCTTTCTGGATTGTCTACACTTGTAAAATGTTGGATTAGTAAAATTCACACTATATGATATTACTTTTGAAAATGTGTTTGACAAAAACATCATTAAAGAGAAAGTATATGAAAACTCAGCTAACTTTCCACCGGCTATCTTAAAAGGCTTAGATTGTTACCAACCTTCAATCAAGAGAAGGCCTTCTTGTGTCCAGAGATAGAACCAATATCTAATCAAGGATCCTACAACAAGTAGAAAGGATGGAGATAATTTAGTTTTTTTCCCTCACTGTAGAATTTCCTCTACCAATATTCTAGTACCACAAGTGGTACAAATCACTGTGCAGTGATATTTACTTTCTATCTTCTGCTAACAGAAGCAGAACTCAATTCAGAATGTGTTCCTCTCATTTCAAATAAACTCCAAATCTCAGCCTATTACAAGGCAAGGTGTTTCAAAAATGTGAAAAAGCCTTTTTTTAAAAATGATCATCAAATAGATTACAAGATGAGTATCTGTATAAACTCCAAACTGAAATAGCTGCACATGGATAATTGAAGATTATAGATATCCATTTGATTATTTATATCATAGATACTATCGATTAAGAGCATTCATTACAGCTATCAAATTCAAAAGATCTCATGGAATTTACAAATGTTGAGAGTAGTTCATGGAAAATTATATATGGTTTGACTAATACATGCCAAACAATTATGACTTGTGGTCTGGCATTATTTATGAAAGCTACGATTGATAAAAACATACTGATTTTGATCAATAAATATGTGGCTACAGTATTTTTAGAGCTAAAAATAATTAAAACCAGCATTTAAATATACTACTGAATACATGTAATTAATGGATTGGAATGATATAATTGAAATTTAACCATGTTGGACTATTCTCATTGGCTGGGAATTATTTCCATCTGCAAGAATTAGTGCCTCTAGGTTATAGGAATTGCCAACCATAATTACTCAGATACATCTGCATGCAGTTTACCCATACATAGCACTGAATAATGGCCAAAAATACAAGACTCTAAAATTGACTAAGATAAAAAAGGAAGATAGGACATCATTAATTATAGTCTTAAGGCCTATTTTCTCTCAGTATTTAGTTACCGGTAGTTATTTTCTCAATATGTACACTATATTATATTAGTCATGATGTCTACAGCTGGTCAAATGAAAAACTGTACAAAAGAAATGGTTTGCATCTATCAAAGAAAGGGACTGAAGTACTTGGTATTAAATTCACAGATTTCCTGAAGAAACTTTCAAACTAAACAATGGGGAACAGTGAGTTAATTGATAAAGAACATTTCTGTACCCAGAAATCAAAAACTAACAGTTATCAGTGAATGTAACATAAATGTTTGTGTATGTAAGAATATAAACCTTGCTGTCAAGCAAAATCAAGCTTTAAATAGTTAAGTGCCATACCAAGTGCACTAATCAAACAGAAGGTAAGGAAGTAGGTGAACTCAGGCACCACACAGGTTATGTAGAAAGTGAACACAGGGTCAGTCAAAAAGGAGTCAAATGTGTATATACCAATGCACAGAGTATGAGCAATAAACAGGATGAATTAGAAATTCAAGAAAATGAGGGCAGATACACTGTTGTTGCCATTATGGAAACTTGGTGGGATGAAACCCATAAATGGAACCTAGAGCTAGAGGGATTTAAATTATTTAAAAGAAACAGACAAAACAAAAGAGGAGGTGTAGTTGCACTATATATAAGAAACAATTATATATCTGCAGAAATAGAGCACAATGATGAAAACTGTCTTGAATGCATTTGGGCCAATATAAAAGGGTGAAAAATGATATTGTCATCGGTGTATACTATAGGCCACTTAACCAAACAGAAGAAATAGATGATCATTTTGCTAGTCAGTTAATTAAGGTATGTAGGAAACACATCACAATAGTAATGGGGAATTTTAACTACCCTGACAATAACTGGGAGACAAATTCTGCAACAAGTGGAAAATCAAACAGAATCCTGACAAACTTAGTAGACAATTTTGTCTCCCACAAAGTAGTAAAGAGAACTAGGGGATCAGCTATACTGAACTTAATTCTCACTAACAGAGACGAAATGATAGAAGGTATTGAAGCTACAGGAACTTTGGGAGGGAGTGATCATGCAATATTGGAATTCAACATTATGCAAATACAAGCAACAGAACAAAGTCAAATTAGAGTCTCAGACTTTAAGAGAGCTGATTTCAATAAACTTAGAGAGAGTTTGGGAAGGATTCCATGGATGAGAATTCTCAAGGGGAAAAAAATTCAAGAAGCTTGAAAAATTTTGAAAACTGAAATTATAAAAGCCCAGTTTAGCACAATACCAATGAAGAAGAAAAATAACAGCTTTCAAAAACACGTCTCTATTTAACTAATTTTTTGCTTCTGCTTTTACACAAAGGGAAAAAACAGTTCAACCTATCAAAAACAGTACCATAAAAAACGGATTAGAATCACAATTTAAATTAGACAAGAAAATGGTAAGTGAGTACCAGTCCACCCTGGATGAGTTTAAATCACCAGGACCAGATGAATTACACCCCAAGGTTTTGAATGTGATCTCAGAACCAATGAACTATATCTTCCAAAGATCTGGGAGCACTAGAGAACTACCAGAGAACTGGAAAAGAGCTGATGTAGTTCCCATCTTCAAAAAAAGAAAAAAATAGATTCAGGAAACTACAGACTTATCCTGACCTCAGTACCTGGAATATAATTTACTTGGATTTCAGCAAGGCATTTGATAAACTAGACCACAATTTACTATTTGATAAAATAGAAAAATGTGGGTTAGGGTTGTTATTATTATTATTATTATTATTATTATTATTATTATTATTATTATTATTATTATTATT
>JANHFJ010007453.1:287799-298195 GCA_032468195.1 Cerberus rynchops | reverse complement strand
AATTTTATAATTCATAATTTTTAAATTTGACAGAATCAACCATATCCCAATTTAATTCTTTTAATTTTGTTTTAATTAATATTTATTGTATTGTTTTCTGTTTTAGTTGGTTGTACACCACCCCAAGTCACTACTTGGGAGAGAGGCAGTATATAAATTTAATTAATTAATTAATTAATTAATTAATAAACAAACAAACGTCTGAATTTTGAGCGTATGACCATGAGGATGCTGCAATGGTTGTAGGTGTGAAAAATGGTCATACGTCACTTTTTTCAGTGTCGTCCTAACATTGAATGGTCACTAAGTGAATTATTGTAAGTTGAAGACTACCAATACTACTAAATGGAGAGGAACTGCCCTTTGTTCATATCAATAGGATGTTGATAGATTGATCTTCTGTAGTTTAAATTTAGGACTGCCTCATATGAAATAATATGTATCTTCCTTTGTATGCCACTCTATTGATGGGTAATTGCTTGCCTCAAAGTTAAAGGTTCCTCCACATCTTCCAGATCAACAACAGGGTTTTTTTCTCTTTCAGAATTGATGTTTCTATGAGTTTACTTTCAGGTATTTTTGTGCACTTGTAATGCAAGTGCTTCAGAATATGTGCTTCCAGGACAATCAGAGAGTGAGCAATTAGTTAGCTAATCAATGTCAGCTATTGCCCTGCCTTGCCCTGATCCTTCAGTATTGTGCCCTCTAATAAACCAATTTCTCCTTCCTGTAAAGAAAACAATATGAAGGTGGCTGACTTGCCCATTGTCGCAGAATACATCCTGCCAGGGCAGTCTTTTATTTTGGTCCCTCTACCCAGTCCTACTGTACTGCCTCTATGCCAAAAGACCAAATGCTGGAAAGTGGATGAATTCATCCGGCATTTTCTCTAATAGCAACACAGATTGCTCACTGAAATAAAATTTAGCTGCCTCTGCATTTCACACTGCTGTAAAATTAACCTTTTTTTTTTACAAAACATTCCTTAAAACTGGCTGGATGTTATTATGGTTGGTTGCACAGTCAGCAAGATGTTGAGACTGGATTTGGCATTGTTGTCCACCTCTCACCTCCTTCCCAAGGGCTCGTGACAGGCAGATATTGTTGAATAATATTAAAGGCATTGTTGCAGAATGTAAGCTGTTGAAGTAAAACTGCCTTTTGCAATTGACGGACAGTGATTTTGGTCCTCTGGTTGTTCTGGGATTGCACCCAAGTCCCAATTGGTATTGGTATTATCTTTGCTTTTTTTTGCCCCAGTAGTTCTACTTCATTTTGCAGATCTTTATATTTTGTTATCTTCTTCAGATATTATTGATATTACGTTTGCTTCTTTTGCCACAGTAGTTCTACTTCATTTTGCAGGTCTGTATATTCATAATTTTTTACAGTTGTTTCTCTTCTATCCTACAGTCTCCAAACAAAGAATTCCTGAGTTGCTCTTTGTACTGAGTAATGAATGGGAGACTAGAACTTATTTGTATGCTGAAGGAGGGCAGGGAGAACAGTATATCAGTTTTTATATTTGCTCAAGCCATTAAGCCATCAAAAGAATTGCTCTCATGTCATCATCATTCTGGAAACCTAAAATGTCACATTCACCTATGTACCTCACTTAACAGCCTTCATTTTTCACCCATTACAGTGATTATCACAAAACAAAATTTCAAGCCCTCAGATTTTAATCATATCATATTCTTAACTCTTGACATGGATGTAGTATTCATTCAATAAATATTAAAATGACATTTTCCAATCAGAGCATGTAAATTCAAGAAAGGCTCCCCCCCCCTTTTAAGAAAGGTGGAGAAGACCTGAATTAAAACCATCAAATCAGGTACAGTACTCAGAAATTCAAGGTCTTCTAATTCCCTATATTTCTGGAAAGAAGACAGCATTGGCCAAAGTAAGCAATCAAATAGTTGGAAATCAAAGAAAATTTTCCTTGAAGAATTTTATTTTAAAAAACAACAACCAGGGTCAGAATTGGGATTATGGAAAAAGAAAATCACTACAGCCAGGAAAGAAATATAGCATGAATCATTGAATACTTGTCTGTGCTCTAAATAACATGAAATTAAACCCTTGAATAAATGCTCCCCACTATATTTTGGATTGTTGGAAGTCTCCTTTTTCAATGTATGAGAGGATTATTTTACTTTTCTTTCCTGTTATATACCCATCTTTCTCAAAGTTGGTTGGAACCAAGTTTACTGAATGGCAACACTTGTGCCAGATTTATGACAAAGGGAACAGGAAGGAGAGGGAGGGGGAGGGGGAAAAAAGAGAGGGAGAGAGGAGGCTTTCTTTCAGGTTGAGACAGACAGACAGAAAGAATGAGCCTATGCCTCATTCCTATTCTGCAACTTTAATATACTCCATTTATCTTCACCAGGGCATTGATCAATCATTGGCGCCATTCAGCAATTTATATTAAGTGTCAAACTAAGTTTATATGAAGACAAATGAAGGTGTTTTATGAAGGTCATTTCAGAGAGATGCAAAATTCTTCTCAGCCTCAAACTGCAGGTTGATCAGGTTGCCTTTTCTGTTGCTTGGAAGAGGAAGTTTCCACTTGGTATAGAGCCAAGTAAGGGGATAATTCTTTGAGTTAATATTTAGGTACCAGCAATTAAAAAAAAAACATGTATGCCCAGCAGGATTTGGGTTTTGAAACAGCATTTGATGTCATCTCAGAAGACCATTTTTGTTCAGATCCTAAAGCAATAATGCTTTTTGAAACCACAATAGCTCTATAGAAGCTAGGAAGAACTTTATCGATGCTGTACTGTACAGGTATTCTTTAATCTCATCCTGAATCATTCTGTTTTTATACCCTCAGTGTGGGTATTATCCATTAGGTGCAATAGTCTAAAGAGAGAGATTCAGATTAAGGCATCGTGACAGAAACCTGAAGTCTGTGAATTCTAGTCCTTCCATAGGCATGAAAGATGGCTAGGTAACCTTGGTCCAGACACTCTTCTAGGAAAAAGGCAATGGCAAACACTTTCAAAATTTTGTCAAGAAAACTGCAGGGTACAAAGACTAGGAAGTCATCAGGAGAAGGCACACACACACACACACACACACAAAAGACTAGAGCCTACAAAACATTTGGGTCCTGTGAAAATGGAAAGTCAGTGTATGGGTATGTGTGTGTGCAGAGAAGTAACAGTAACATTTTATAACTCATACATCCTAACATTTATATTTAAGATTTTGGGGGGGGTCCCTTTGAGTCAGTCTTGACTCCTGGGGACATGTCCAAGTAAATTTTTTTGACAATTTTGCAGTTACTTTGCCTCAGAAAGGAACACTGGTGATTTTACTGCATTGGGAAATTTTGCTGTTACCCTGTCTATGATAATGGTAGAATAGGATAATCGAGTGGATATCTCTTATTAAATAGCCATGATGAATTTTGCATTAGTAACTTTAACAATTTCAATCTTATAGAAGTTAGTGGGTCAATCTACTCTGGTTGCCTCATTCGCAGGGCCTGTATGTCTGGCAGTAATATTTAATCTTTTGTTTCAATAGCACTCTACAATTATATTATCCACTCTAAAATTCCATCTGTATTTATTTATTGGTGAAGATAAGAGCGGTTTGTAACATTAGCAGTTGATTTTTTAAAAAAATCTCAGTGAAACAACACTTTGCTAGTCTAGATTATAGTTTTCAATTTATTTTCCATTGATAAGCAAAAAGGTTTCATGGTGTCTTTTGTTTTAGAACCACATCTGGGCAAATGGCAATAGTAGTGCACTATATAGGTGGGTTTTTGTTTTTTTAAAAAGTGCAGATTTACCCTTGAACTCCAAGCCTGTCACTTTTTCAACACTCTTATTGAGCGTTTGAGTTTCCTGCGTCCATCTGTCCAGCCCAAACTTCAACCCTGAAGAACCTTTGTGCTTATTTTAGCAAAGCAGACTCTGTATATCCCATGCAAAAGAGTCTGAACGGATGTGCAAAGTGTTTCATAGTCTGAGGGGGAGGGAGTTTTGTGTAACTCAATACTTTAGAGGGAGAAAAAATCATGCCAGATGCAAACCATGTGCTAAAATGCTACAGTTTGCTGAGCTAAAGCCATCCCCCTGCCATATCTCCAGCTGTTGAACTGTCCACTTGCTTACAAGGTCCCTTGTATTCTCACAGATTGATATACAAGCCAGATGCCAATAGTCCCACCTCATAGATGATTACAATCTATGCTTAGCTTCTATTCCCAGTACAGCTGTCACAACCACTGCTAGTGACAAACCAGACTGGAGGCCAGTTGTTAAATCAGGACAGCTTTAAAAGCTTGGGTTTAATATAATAAATACTATGTTTCTCTATCACAGCAAACAATTATCTGATGAAACCATAAATAAATATAAGAAACCCTTATAGCAGTATGTACACAAGAAGGCAAACCACATTTTCTATTTTCTTTTCTCTTGAAGACTAGTGTGATGTAGTGGTTAGAGCTTTCTCAATCTTTGAAGCCAGTGAATATATTTGGGATTTGGGGGAAAGGATGACTGTACTTTCATAAAGTAGCTGTTATAGGAAAATTCACATATTCAGAAACTGGCTGCCTTGGTACAATAAGTAGCCTCCAAAAATCGTTCGCTTACCCAAAACAAACCTGTAAGGATGCCACCCACTTAATTCTCCAGGATGTTCCTTCCATCTCCCATATTTCTTGTTTTCTGTTCAGATGGAGCTTTTCAAACACAGGGCTGCAGCCACCCACATTTTTTTTTATTTTTTTTAAGAAGATTCATGAGCAGGAAGCAAGACATATTTTTTTAGCCAGAAAGATTATTTAGAAATTAACATCAGACTTTGAAGCATTCTTAAACTAATAAACTACTTTATTTTTTATAATTTATACATGAAAAAGTCAAGGGAATCTGTCAAGCGGCAAGGCCAAGAATACACTGGCCTTGCAATGGGACAAAAGGGGAAAGCTTTGAGGACCTCCTGCCCCAACTCTCCAGCCATGCAATCTGAGGGAAAAGAAGTGGCTGCTTTAAGGTACTGAGAGAAGTATTATGTTTGTGCTCCTCTACACTTAAAAGCACTTTTTAGAGACTGAATTCAAACTGCCGCCCATTACAAAACAGAATAACAGTAACAGATACGAAATGGACACATGGTCCAATGGTCATTCAGATATGAAATGGACACATGGATTTTCTGCATTTTTCCCCTTTATTCTAGAGAACTTCTTCAGTTTTTCAGCCCTTTGCGCATTTGTTCCTACTCATCCAATTAGATTTAGTAGGAGGAGTTTGCTGAGGGTGCCATTGATTATAAAATGTCATCTTGCAGGATGTGGAAGAATATGCTTTATCTGTCACGGTTCTTGTAGAATACCATACCATCTAGTCTGACTCTACTATAGCCTGTCACAGTAAGAAGAGTAGTTGACCCCCTACTATTTTGGTGTTGCATGGTTTCCTTGGCTCATGTTATGTTTATTGCTCTTATAGCTTCTTGTATAGCTGCCTTATAGGAAAGATGAAATTTAAGAAATTAATAAATATTGTACTATTTTCAATTTTTGGTAACTGCCCCTTCAGTTCATTCATGTGGAGCAAAATGGCCAACTGTATACATATATAGTTGGTTGATTGTTTGATTGATTAATGTTGGGTGTAAACAGTGGTGAAATTCAGCCAAATCGCATCACATCGCCCGAACCAGTAGTAAACATTTGAAATTGGCCCTGCCCACCCACTTATGCCCTTATCCTTCCTTATACGAGCTTCCTTTTTTTTTCTTACTTACCTGAATCAGCTGTTTGGAGCATCTATGGAGCCTTCCTGATGATCCACGCTGCCTCTGGTGCCTCTAAAAGCATTTTAAAGAGCCGCACTGCAGTGTGTTTGGCACGCATGCGCACGCACCGAACCAGTAGCAAAACCATTCAGATTCTACCCTTGGGTGTAAAGTCAGTTAAATCAGGGAGAGAGAGGAAAGAAATAGCATCACTAAATCCACTGGAAGTCTTTTCAGTAGGTTTTTTTGAACATACTGTCGAGCAAATTCTATTCAAAAATTGTACTAGTAGATAGAAAACAAATTATTCATATATTGCAGTGTGAAGTCCAGCAAAATAAAAGGCATATAGAGTTCACATAACTGCTGAGAAAGATACAGTTGCTACACTTCTAATTGAATATCTCAAGAAGCCCATAAATGAGCAAGTTTGCACTAGACAGATTGCTAGAAAAGCTTTAGCCATCATATTTATTTTGTTTCCCGGTACACTTTTTCTTTCAACTTCCTTTTCCTTTCAATATTTCCTTTTGAGATTGTTTGGCTAGTTTATTTATTTTATGATTATCTTTGTGAAGCCTCTGTCTATTCCTTTAACTACGGTATATTAAAGTTTCCCATCCTGATGCTAAATGTATTGGAGCAGCTCTCAATCTGTTTAGCTGGAGCACTCAATGGCTAGAACTTCTGGAAATTGTAATTGTAAACTCACAGATTACAAACAGGCCCCCAAATGGAAATGTTTGAATTAGATTATTGCAAGTGTCTCTGGACTGCTTCTTGTACACGCCCATCATTCTTACTGTACAGTATCAACCTTCTTTTAAAGTTCTTACATCAGAGTTCTGCATACTATACATCTCCTGCAAGCTTTTAATGTCCACGTGATCACTGACTTATTTAGCGCCATTTAAATGTCACTTTCCAGGGATGACTTCTAAAACTAGCCTCCACATGGCAAGCAATTAATGCCCAGCCTAGAAAGCATTTGGAAAAGAAAGACTAATACTGATGTAAGGCTTAAATCAGTATTAGTCAATCATAAACCATCCTAGGCCCTTCCAACTATGTGAATTAATAAATATAGTTTTTTAAATATATATTCATTTTCTCATTGAGATAAAATTTCAAGAGTTGTATAAATACCACTATTTTGAAATTCTAAAAATAACCATGTGGGTACCAATGTGGCACTCTCGTAGACTAGAAGGAACTGAGTTTGCTTATTTATTTATTAGTTAAATTTATTATAGCCATCCAAGACTAATGGACTCTGGGTGGCATACAAACCATCCACCATTCATATATTCTTAAATTCAAATAAAACCTAAAATCACACATATAGCCAGCTTAAAACAATCTGTAAATGACACAAATCAAACAACACAGGAACCCTAAAACAAACAAAACAAACAAAGAAAAAATAACTCAGCACCTGGCCTGAGATCAAAGCCAAGTTTGAAGAGCTTTTGTAACCCCAGGAGAAAGGGCAGAGTCCTTGTCTCTGGAGAAATGCTGTTCCAGAGAGTGGGGGCCACAACAGAAAAGGCACATTTCCTTGGATCCACAAGGTGACAACATTTAATACAGGGAATCTAAAGCACACCCACTCTGCTTGAACATGTTTGGTCGATAGAACTAATTGAAGACAGTCAGTTCCTTGGATATGCAGGCCATCTAATTAAATAACAGGGTGTGCATATTTGTATGTCATGTTACAAATGCCTGGAAAGGAAGAGAAAGAGGAAATAAAAATATTTGTTAGGGAAGCACTGGATAAAACTGAGCAAAAGAAAACTATCAATTTATCAATCCCGATGACTCCAACAGTACAGGCATAATGACTAACAGATGATGACCTCCAGTACTGATATGAACTAACTTGATCTTTTGATGAAAGATGAATAAAAGTGGAATTATATGAGTTATCTTTTGCATATGCTGATGGTTTGATGTTTTGTTGGTATTTGATTTTACTATCTTGAATTTGCCTAAGAAAACAGTGGCCCACATGTGTAGATTACATATAGCATCTGTGCCCAGGAACATTTCCTTGTTGTTCTAAATATGTACTAAATGATTCTCAACTAAAAACATAAGCTTTCACAAACTTTAGAAAATTGGCTACCATCTAATAAGAGTCAATACTTTGAACTACAGCTCATTAATATTAGATACTATTAGTATCACTATGCCACAGCTGGGTTAAACAGGGATCCTAAACAAACAATTGCTGTCTTTAATTGTTGCCAAATGCATACTGTTTTTGGTGAGTGAGTTGTAGTGTGAAATCTCAATTTGCCTGTATATTTTCATATTTATAAAACATTATCTAAAATATTGACCCAATTCAGCTATCAAGAAACTGGTCACAAATTCTCACAACAATTAACATATGACCAACCCATAGTGTCCAATTTTTTCACGGGGTCACCATATACCCAAATGGTTGTGCCAAGAGAGTAGTAGTTAATTCAGTGCTTCAGTTCAGTAGCACTAGTCTGTGAACATTGAAAATGTTTTTCACAGATAGTGTCCAAGGCTTTAAAAGGGGATAAAGTGAGAAATGAAGCATTGGGTTATCAATATGAAATGTTATTTGTCATGATGGTTTTGTATTACCTCTGCCCACAGGAGGAATGGGTTCTCAAGTCTGATTTGCACGTGAATTTGAAAAGGAGAGTGCAATTGCTTGTCAGTTTTCCTCTGACTAGCCATTACAGAAACAAGATGTTAAATGAAATAGATCCCTTTTTTCTTATTTCGCACATCATATTTAATAATATTTTTAAAACACTTCATTTGCAATTTGCTAGTATGGTTATGGTCATGCTATAGTTTAATACAATTTCTATGAGGGTCTTTTGTTTATCCAGAAATTCACACATTTCCTATAGTCATGTGTTTCCACTTATCCAGAATTGAAATTGCCATCAATAAAGCCTGAACAGAATGGATTTGTGGCACCTACCCAGTTACACATCATAGAATCACTCTTGACTTTATCAGGAAAAAAGTAGGAGCTTTCAAAACAAAAATTCCAAATTGTAAACTTGCAAGCTTTCTGTAACCTTGACCTGGTCTTACTCCTCTTTGTCTCAAGACTGGGAATATATTTTTATCCTACAAAGTGATAAGGAACCTAGTATCTCACATTCTTACTTTGATGTACAGAAAGTTTGTAGAAAGTATGAGAAAACTCCCAGAACCTCACATGAGCTTTTAAGATCTGTCTGGAAAGGCTACATGTCAGATATGAGTGTCTAAATATCCTTTCAATTGGTGTCCTTGGCTAGAGGCCACAGGACAGATTTCCCCATCAACATCGGCAGCCAGTCTCTGGTCTGAGCAACAAACTCTCAATTTTTTCCCCTTCCATAAACCTTGTCTTGCTAGCCTCCCACTCCACAACATTCTTGTTAAGGTCACTTGTTCCTTGAATCTCATCTTTGCTGATTGGCAAGAACTGGGTCTGATAAGCTAGGAAATTAAAGTGTTTTTCAAGACTTTAAAACAAATACACAGTGATAGAGAAAAAGACAGTTCCAGGATCTAGACTACCTTCAGTCTCAAAAGCTCACTGGGTGACTTTAAAAACAACATTTGATCTCAATCCAATCTATCCCACAGAGTATTTATTATGGGAACAAATAGGTAAGGGCATACTATGTAAGCTCCCTGCAGGAAAAATGAGATATAAATATTTGCTGATATTCCATGGTTATCCATTTCTGGGCAATTTTGTATGTGCAGGTAAAGATAAAAATAAATCTCTGCTACCTTTGTTCTAATATTAGCATGCCATTAAGTTGCTTTAACGTGGTATTCACTTGGTTTGGTTTCCATCCTGATGACTTAAATGTGCATTGGTATCAATATGCATGAGTGAAAAGCCACTGTATTCCAAAGCCAACATACAAATTCTTTGCAGTCAGACTCATTACATCTATGGTTAGATGTAATGTATAAATGGCTTAACTGATAAATATCTTATTTTCAACATTATTTCTGGTTTGCTTTATTCTGTTGTACTGAGTTGCAAAATTGAAGTGGTTAACAAATAGAGTAAATAAATGTGGAAATAATAAGCGCTAATGGAATAATAGAAGAGCCAATGCAAGGTGAATGTTACAACAACTTGCAGTCTGCAAGCATGTACTAAAAGTATAGTTGCCAAAATACCTTAAACATCAAAGGCATTAAACAAAATTTGCTTCATGTATATTTTTGCAAAAAAGAAAGCTTAAAAACAAGTATATAAAAAAAGCACATAATGAACAGGAACATCAGAAAAAGACTTTAGGTGCTGATTTATTCAACAGCTGAAAATACTTTTATCATTTGAAAGATTTTCTAGGAAAGGCAACGTTTTTACTACTGTTGGAGATTTACAACAGTTGAAGGTGAGACTTTTCTAAAAATCTGTTTCCTTTTTAAAACCCCTTAATGATAAATATTTGTCTCTAGAAATACAACAGCCTACAGAAGGCTGTATATCAAAGATAAAGCCATCCTGTGAATATCTCAAACTGAGTGTCTCTGGAGATTCTCAGTCATCCAGGTCATGGTTGTCGCAAAGGTGCTTTTTCAAGAGGCAATTGGACGCTCTGGGGCAGGGGTAGGG
>JANHFJ010007453.1:246912-261611 GCA_032468195.1 Cerberus rynchops | reverse complement strand
CAGAGAGAATTTTGCTGATGTTTTAGTTTGTACATCAGTGATTGCATGACCTCTGTAGATGCCCTATATTAAATAAATAAAACCTGAAAGTCACAAGCCATTTTATGAAGAGACTTAGTGACAGAAATTCAAATCAATTTGCAGATATAATATATAGAGATCAGAATACATTAAATATTAAAAGCAGTACTCTCACCTTCAGGCCAGCAATGCTGCATTTTTGAAATCTTGCATGAAAAAAAAATTCAAGTTTTTTTTTTCTATGCTCCAGTAAGATTTTCTTCTGGAAGCAGAGGCTTTTCCACTCAGTTTGGTTACCAAACTGAATCCAGAAGAAAAACTCCAGCTGTGTTTCTTCATTTATGCCACCAGACACAAGCAGAACAGATTTTTAACCTCTCAGCTCTGCTGTTGCTGAAGTCAACAGCGATTATCTCCTATTAGAAAGTGTGATACATAATTTGTAGCTAAGAGATTCCTGTTGTGTGAGAGGACTTGCTTTTACTAAAGGATACAGAAGCCCATGAAATCCACTAAGATCTATCTAACTTGGCTTCAGGAGAAAACAAAAGACTTTTGGAAATCAAAGAAATTAAGCTACTAGGGCATAGACTGATGGTGAGCATTTTGCATAACCTACCGATGTTTTAAATCATAGTAATGGCTATGAAGATTACAACAAATTCTGAACTAATCAAGGGGAGATTCAAAATGAAAGAAACTGGATAGAATTTCAGGAAATTGTAAGTTTGATAACCTTACAATTGAAGAAAAAAACAATTCTGAACTTTATGTGAAACAGTTGGACTTAGAATACCTATGACATTCAATGTACTACGGTATTTCAAGAACAGATCACAGAATCAAAGATTAAATGCCCTAAAATGTCTCCCCAATCAATTATGGACATGCTCACCCACATCACATTGTCTCAATATATGAGCACAGCTATTCCTCAATTTATGATCATAATTAGGACCAAAACTTTTATCACTAAGCAAGGCAATTATTGAGTTACACCCAATTTTTGCAATTAAGTGAATCACCTTAGCAAATATGCCTTACCTCACTGACTTTCCTTGTCAGAAGCCAAATGGAAAAGATGCAAATGATGATTACATAATCCCAGATATTGCAACAGCCATAAATATATTCTGGTTGCTAAGTATCCTGGTTTTGATTACATGACTATGGTGATACTGCAATGGTCGTAAATGCGAGGACCAGCTATAAATCACTTTTTTTCAATGCTGCCATAACTTTGAACAATTGCTAAATAACTTGATTTTAAGTTTACCTGTAATCCTTTTTTGCTTTGTTTTTAATGTTAGGAATTGTAAGCAGTCTATTTTCCGATAAGTTCTTGCTTTTCTATACTTCCTAAGTTCTACATATAAGCAAAGCCTTGTTCAATGTCTTCTACAACCTAGTTACAATAGGGAAAAATATGGACAGCTTAGTAAATGAACCTAATCTTAAATGAATCTGGGAAAGTTTCCTAAACAATTTTACGAACTCTGTAAACACCTGCTCGGCTTGATTTTCTCTGCTTATATACTGAACATTCCAGATTGTTGTTTTACCTTCCATTCCACCTTCTGGGCTAAAGTCACCTAAGTCATTAGTCATTCTCCCTTTGCAGGTACATTGATGTTCGTAGTACAGCCCACACTCACAATGTGAGCTATTGTAACAAGTGTCTGGTGGAAAAATGCTCCCATGCAAGCTTATCTTCTAGCCTCACTACTAGCAGAGTATTTTTAACAGAAATGAAGGAATGATGTTCACTCTGAAAGCTGACTTCTCCCTTGCTTGGTCCCTTGTTTATGTACATTCCACGGGGATACATGCAATCAATCAAATAAATAGGCCCAATTGATGCTAAAAACATATAGTGGGACTATAGCAATTTATTCCATTTTTTTGCTCACAATCTGTCTCTCATTCAGTGTGAGAGGAGTGGAGGCAAAAGGATGTTACTAGCAACTCTGGGAGTTAGAAACCTGTTTAACGCCTGGCTTTTTCATTCCCCATTTTATGAGTTAAAAGTTGGCTCAAAGGGATCTTTGTTTGCTCTTCATAGTTTAAGACTAGGAATGGACAAAGGTCAAATTCAAAAATATACTGAAATGTCCTCAATAATTAAAATATTTGTGCCTTGATGCTTTTGCCTTTAAAAGACCAGAAGATATAGATACGTGCACAGAGGACAGAATTGTTATTCCGCTGAGATGTGACAAAACATACCTAAGAAAGCTTCATTTAAGCATCATTAGTCAGAAAAAGGGCAAGACTGTGGTGATCATAGCTATGTCAGAGTCTCACATTTATAGTAGAGTATAATTTTCTTCAAAAGAATTTTAGATCATGCAAAGTTCAGCTGCCAAGCATCTCCTCTGATGGATACTGAATCTCTTTTCTTGAGCATGTAGCACAGTGATAGTATATGTCAGTGGTGGCGAACCTTTTACTTACCAAGTGCCAAAAAGTACGTGCTTTGCGTGTACCATCTGCACTTGCGTGCAGCTCCTCCACATGCGCTGCATGCAGGCACTCATGCACACATGAGCAATCGCCTTGCATGCGTAGAGCTCCAAAGACCAGCTGGATTTCCTGCTGCAATCGTGCACATGCACAGCGGATACCCAAAGACCAGCTGGGTCTCTGCAATCATGCATGTGTGCATGTGAAATCGCAAGTGCATGCTTAGCTGGAGATAAGTTGGTCAACAGATTGTGTGCCCAGCAAGATGGCTCTGCGTGTCACCTGTGGCACTCGTGCCATAGGTTCGCCATCACGGGTATATGTGCTTCAATCTCCACTTCTGCAGTCTTTTTCTATTTGTCTCCTTTAGTGGTAAATACTTTTTCCATGTCCTTCTTGGCAATGTAAGACAGCCTTCATTGGTAGAATCTCTTTGTCAGACATCTTGAAGAATCTGTTTTTCCTTCTGCAATCAAGGTCTGAGTATGTGATGAGGACTTCCTTCATAGCTTGGGTTCTCTGCTTACTGTTTGCCTGGCTATGGGAAACTTCTTTGCCTCTTTCCCCCTTTATCAAATAAAACAAATAGCATTCTTTAATGTCCCAAGATCTAGGATCCTATATCCCATGCAGGTTATAAGTATCCACCACTCCTTCCTCACAACTGCAGACCATCTTGGTTCGCTTGTCTTTTGACATATAAGCATATCTTTTAGAAGCAAATACTTTTGTATACCATAGGCTGGATTACCTTTGTGTCAAAGCTCATAAGGTGAAGCATCAGTGCCTTTTCTTCAGACCCTGTTCTGCAAGTAGTTGACTATGTCAACTGCATCTCCTTAGTATTTATATGGCATCTTGCAGTATGCACTTCAACGTTTCATCAGGGAACAATTCTTCCTTACTGCCATCACATTCTGTTCTGCGGCTTCCTTACTGATGTTGCATATTCCGTAAATTTCTCCAGTACTTCATCATCACTGACTTAAGTTGCAACATTTACATTTTATATATTCATCTATCAATGTGTTTTCCCTGATATTATTATTTATAGTGATCCATCCTTTCTCTGATATAATTTACTGACAGCTCTTATTCCAAACCTGAATTAAGGAAACTTTAATCATCAAAATGAGCACCTTTCCATTCCCTGCCACATGACAGAATCTTACAAAGCTTCACCCAACTGAGGGTGCCCATTTAGCCCATTCATCAAATGAATGTTACGATGTATACTATGTTCACCCATTTCAATGAATTTATTTAATAAACTCAGCTGTGGCAGGATCGAAACATATACCATCTGGTGACCCACATCCTCCCATCCATTACTTTTATCTCCTTTCTGGTCTTTGTTATACTAGGCAAATGTGTGTCATCATCTTTGGAATGCAGAGTAACATGTGTAACATGACTCCCTGCTTTAAAAAAAACTGAGCTGCAAATGACCCAAACCATTACAATGAAGCATTTCCTTTGTTTTCTTCTCACCTTACAAGCAGATTCTTGACTGAGAATGGCATCTTGTTCTTGAGGCTGACACAAACTACAATCCTGCAAGCACTTTATTATGAAATCAACATCTGTGTTCCCTTTAAACTCTATTGCAGGTATCACAGGATGGTATCTTCTGACTATGGATTTTAAATGGAAGCACTTTTTCTCTCAAATTTATTTTGCCTTTCAAAGGGATTTCAATTCCTACCTTGTTCCTTATACTTGTGTAGTTTTCTGATGCAATTTGAAGCCTATGCATCTTTTCTTATGTACTGTAAGTTTGAGATGGGTTTCTAAATGAAGCTTCAGCTAAAATCCTTAAATAGAGCTCACTCACTGCAAGAAAAATCATCTCAACTACTTTATCAGTTGTAGCAACTCTTTCTTCTGTTCTGGTAGTGTGAGCCTCTCCTTGTACAGCACAAATGTGACTCCTTGAGACTTCAGGATCAATTTAATCTTGATGGGCTGAATTTCAAACTCACTGTAGTCTGATTCAGAAATCTGCACGTTAGAGAGTCTAGATATGATACAGGTAAAAACAGCCACCATTTAGATGATTGATAATCTACTCATCACCTCTGAGTTATATAAGAATATGGTTTTGATTTCAGAATTTGAGCAGGCACCTACTGTGTGACTTATAATGGTATTCTTGAGCTAACTCCTGACACTAGTAGTAAGCAGTTTATACTTTTATTTACTGTACATTAATTAAGATATTGTTGCTTAACTAAAAGCCTCAGGCCATTTTATGATAGATAAACAGAAGAATTTGACATCAGAACAATAAAACAAGCATTACAATGTGGGGCAGACTGTACTGTAACATTAATTTTATTTTTTGCCCCCTGTAAAAGCCCATGCAAACAGCACCTTCCGCATGCATTGATTTCAACTCCCATAATTCTGAGAAAGGATCACTTTGGCTGGGGAATTCTGGAAACTGAAACCTACGTACCTGAAAGAACCTGGGTGGGGGAAGACTGCCTAACTTTTTATAATATCAAACTGATCCAATAAAAATACTTTAGGAGCAGCATTCTGAATCTGTGCAGCAGACATCACAACCATTAAATCTTTTTAAATCTAGGATCAGGGAATGGCAATATAATGGTTATCAGCATACTGTATAGGAATTTGACTTTTTAGATTACATTTTGGTCTTTAAATAAATCAATAAATGGTTACCTGTAATGCTGCAGTACAAAACTTTTGGCTCTGATGTTTACAATATCTGTCTCCCAACCCACTCACTCGATGAATGCAGAGTTTTTTAAAAAATAAATAAACATGGTAATTATTGCATCTCTGTATTTAGAAATGGGTTCACCTACTTATCCACCCACCCACCCCAAAAGAAACCCACACAAAGATAAGCTGAGGTTGATAAAGACTACTCAGTGAGACTAAAGGGTATGGCAGGGATCAAGCTCAACTGTTTGCCTTTTGAGAATCAAGAATTTTTTTGACTTTCCAGATCCTCAGTGATGATCTGGATAATCCCGTATAAAGAATTGTGTTTGAGGATTCACAAGTTTAAAAGACTAACTACACCCAATCTACTGTGAAAGCATTCGTCAGTTAAACAGTGGTGAGTTGCTACCCAGTTTTTCTGCAAAATAATCATTGGCATACATCGTTATGCATGTTAAATATGCAAATTAATATTAACTGGGTTTTTTTCCTTTCATGGTACTTCCACCTACATGTAAATATATCCACTTTCTTCTTTGCTCATCAACCATTGTTTAACTTTTGGAAGGAATAATTTACTTCATGCTCAGAATAGCAGTTGGTCCTCAACATCCAGGAAGAATCTATTCTGTAAAAGTTATGAACCTAAGTAAGATCCTTTCTTTGCTTGCCATTTAAATTGGCACCAGAACACACTAGTAACACTTGATCTCATGACACTAAATGTCCCCCAACCCAAAAATGCAGATTATTTCTGCTTTGGGAAGATAAGGAGATACATGTGAACAGACTAGTCTTGATCAAACTTTGGTAAGAACCCCAGGAGATGCCTGTAATTTCAGAGGATGGACAGGCAACATCTGCATTTAACTATTCACTGGCTATTCAATACTCTTAAAATATTTTCTCTCAATAATTAAAATAATTCATTTTGCTATTCTCGGGGCAGCTACCAGAAGCAAGACAGCATATCAGTCTTCTGGCCAGAAATTATTTCAAAAGAACAAGAGTTGCTAAGTTATGCAAAAGATCCTCGCTGAAGGTTATTTCAGTCATTTTTATCATTAAAAATGCACATACACATATGATCTGACTTGACTCTGACTTGAAGGCAAAAGTGGTGCGGGGTTTTGCCACCTGAGCAGAAATTCAGGAATAAAGAGGTTGCTATTATGGACACAGATAATCTTTGCTTTGTTTTTGATCTGTAGGAGCTGTCCTTAAAATAGCTCTGGTACAATCTGTACATTCCCTCCCATCCTTACTTCTTTCTTTTCAGGCTAATAAAAACACCAAGCATTCACTTCTCAGATAAAAAGCCATTGATTACATGGATAAATAACCTGTTTTTAAAATACCTCAGTGCAACTTCCTACTGTTCTATGCATATGTGAAAAATATTAGGCAGAGTTTGACCCCCATAAATCTTTCAAACATTTCATATTTTATCAAATGATAAAATATAAATTTAATATAAATTCAGGAAATAACTTCTGCCTGAGATAATTTTTTAAATACTCATAAACAAACTAGAGGAAAGGGGAGAAAATATTCCAAATTACTTTAAATATAATTCTTTCTGCTTTTTTTCCCCTCTATAGCATTAGCTTTATTTCCTTTACTTTATTATAGGCATATAAAAATAGTTATTGGTATTTATTGTATTTATTAAACAGTTTCAAAATGGAAAGAAAAGTAGCAAAGTACCTGAAATAATCCTTGTAGCAACAAATATTGGGTGGGGGAGAAGGGAGGGAATACTCAATCTTATTTATACTACTCCCAGAGAATTACAGTATTTATCATTCAAAAGAAAGTTATTGGACTTTGCCTTATCTCACAGATAAGGCTGACTATTTCTGATCAGCCTCTTAGTGTTCATAGATATATATACAGGACTATGAAGATTCAGAAAAAGGGATTCAATATTAAGAACAACCAACAAAACAAAAATTCTTCCTGGATCAGGCAAAGATCCATTTGATACTGAATCTAGCACCAGGATATGGATACAATAGGGCCGTTTTATGTGAGCCCTGAAGTAGCTGAATGTAAAGCATAGGGCAGTGGTGGCAAACCTATGGCACGTGTGCCAGAGGTGGCATTCAGAGCCCTCTCTGTGGGCATGCGTGCCGTCACGCCAGCTCAGCTCCACCGCTGGCGTTTCTCACCGTTGTTTGCAAGGAAACAAACATTTCCCTGCAAATGTCAAAACAGAACCTCACAAAAGAAAAAGGTCTCGCCTCTTGCAAAGCTGCTGGTGTTGTGAAGCCCTGCCTCCCACGAGCCAGCTGGTCTTTGGGTCTCCGCCATGTGCATGCAAGCTCATATGCATGTGTGCACACACACGTGCCTTGCAGTTTGGGCACTCAGTCTCTAAAAGTTTCGCCATCACTGGCATAGGACCTCTAATTACACAGGTAGTGTATACTGATTCTGATTCAAAGCCATTCTGGTAACCTTGTATCTCCTATGAATTTGCCTAATGCTCTTGGAAAGTCAGCTAACATGCTATTTGTCATTACAGTCTCTGATAAAGATTTCTGTACTTTTATCATGTGTTATTTGAAGAAGTAAAATATTTGACAGTATGACTCAAGCTTTCACAACATGCATATACAATTGTAACTACAACTTGGCTTTCTTTTAAACCTGAAAATAATTTCAGAACTAAGTTTATTAAGGGCCTTTCCCATCTTTGAGTAAAAACACTACTATCTCCAATCTTGAGGTCAACCGAAAACTAACACCAGCATAAAATTTGCTGTATCCATTGACAATTCTTATCCTGCCTCTATTGCATGTGATCTAAACCAATACCCACTAACTGGCATTGTCCTTTCTAATTTGTGGGTGTGCCACTCCTTACATGTAAGTAGCTTTTTTTCCTGGGTTTGCTTTGTTCTCCTTCAGTGAATGATGAGCCAGCAGGAAAAACATTATTAATCGGTGGCCACAAGGGAGGAGACAGTCTGGCCACTGGCCACAAGTCATCTGGAAAGGAGTTGTTTGCCTATGATTAAATGAAGTGCAGCAGTTACTGTAAATTAGATACCACTTGATCCAGCACCAGTCAGGAAACAGAGAAAAGATGGGCGAAGGTTGCCTTCTGAATGGACTGAATAATACAACGCACTTTTGCCTATAAGAAATTGCCAGCTTTACAAGATAAATTAGGCTAAAAAGCCGATGGCATTTGGGTCAGAACTACTTTTATTGTAACTGCTATTGTAACAGAATCTTGCAAATCTGAATGTGCTTCTCCCTACATATGAACTTCATTTGAGGGGCTGACCTGAGACATTTTCTCAAGTTACTTCCTTGGCCAAAGCTCAGCTCCTTCTTATCTTGTTGGTAAGCTCTTCCTCCTGTTCTTCAAAACCATGCTATCTTCCCTTTATCTATAGAAATGGTCATTGCCTGTAATTGCACTGAAAGAAGCTGATCAAGAGGATCAGCCCTACCACTCCCCTTACAATCAACAAATTTAGATGTCATCTCAGAGCTTTTCTATGATCTTTGAGAAATCGTAATAGGGATAGTTCAAGGACTGAACAATGTTGTTAATGTCTTCAAAAGGAGGAGAGGGGAGGATCCATACAACTATGTAAAAATCAGCTTGACAATCATACTGGGCGAAATTCTATATACAGTATAAAAAAATTAAGCAATCCACTTATGGGAATTTAGAACATAATATAGTACCTGAAAGGAGCCAGCATTGGTTTATCAAAAATAAATCATGCCCAATAAACCTATTTATTTAACAATGGGAATGTAGCGGGAAATGTGTATCATGACTTTAGCAAAGCATTTAACAAAGTCTCCCTTGAAGATTCCAGTTAAAAAGATGACAAAATGTGGGCCTGACTATATTATCTGTAGATGAGAACAAAATTGGTAGAATAAATGTATCCAACAAGTGCACATCAAGCTGGAGGAAAATACTGACCAGGATACTACAGTGCTCCAGTCTAGACCCCATACTGTACAATCTATTTATAAAAGACTTGGGTGATGGATTAAAATATGATTATCAAATCTTCAGGTTACACAATGATAAGGGGATAACAAAAAAATTCAGAGGACAGTTTCAGGAAGCCCTTTATAAGCTGGATCACTGTGAAAAACTTAGAAAGATGAATGTCAATAGGAATAAATGCAAAGTTCTCTATATTTTAGTGGAAAAAAAAATCCAAGGCATGACTATTGAATGGGGGAAGCAGTAATATATACATTGGAGTATCTTAATGGATACTCCAACAATCTGAACATGAGGCAACATGTGATGCAACTGAAAAAAGTTGTGTAGTGCTGGACTGCATCAGCAGATATGTAATATCAAAAACAAGATAAATCATCATTTCTCTTTATTCTGCATTTGTCAGACTGCACTCAGAATTTCATGTCCCATACTGGTACACCACTTTTTAGGAATACTAATAATAAAGTATTCTGGAACAGGGCAACTAAGATGATAAGGGACTTGGAAGGGAAAACTTATGAAGAACATTTAAAGGCATTGGTAATGATAGCTAGCTTCACTATCTCAAGGACTCTTGTATACAAGAGTCTTGTATACAGATACCATATGTGTTCCAGAAGATGGCAAGAAATTAAAAAGAAATAGATATTAGAAACAAATGGAAAGGTTGTGGTTATAATTAACATAGAAGCTCACCTAATTTTGTTAGTAGTGCCCAGGCACTAGAATTCATGTCCTGACTGACTGGAAAAACATCTGCCTCAGACTGATCTTCTGCCTTCTCCTTTTAGTACAAATCAGTAAAACCTTTGCAATGCCTCAGGAGCTTGACACCCACCAACTACAAAAGCCATCCCTTTGGTCAACATTCCTGTGCTTTTGACACAGGGTACCATTTCACTCATCCTTAAATGCCTAGGAGACATGAATAAAGTCTTAAGCACCACTGAAGTACAAAAGTGAAGGGTTATGTAATTGTACCCAGAATGCTCTGCATTTCCCTTATACAAGCTTTTGCCATGAACAAAGATAGATTCCTGGTTTCAAGTAACAACGAGAGAAGTTGTTCATGGAAAGAACTAGGGAACTAAGGAAACAAATCTTGGGGAAAAAAGGAGTGCTAAGACACATTATTGGCACAATCAGAGAAAGTCAGCATCCTTCTGACCCTTGTATTGATATGCCTCTCAGCCACATGAGCAAGGGCAGCAGAAGCTTGTACATGAATAGCAATGCCAATCAGGCATTATATGGCAGGTGCCATGTACCAACTGTACAATCTCTTCTGCCTCCTAAGCCAAAATGGCCACAGAATGCAGAGCTGGTGACTGGAAGGAGGGACCGTGTCTGTAGCAACCTAAAATGGGCAGTGGGAACTGGGCAAAACCTCATCCAGATCAGGAGCTGGGAGGAATAAGTAAGGAAGAGCTGTAAAGCAGTTCCACTCAAGGGCCAAGATGAGATCAAGATACTATTGCGTGAGCCAAAGAGAAGATCAAGATCATCAGGGCAGATTTGCACCATGGGGGAGTCAAGCGAGGACACGGCATAAGACTAGATATCATCCGCTTACACTGACTTGACATTTCAGGACAAGGGATTTGCATATGTCACAAGAGATGTAAATTAAAGATTGAATAACATTCTGTAATGTTGTTTGCATTACATGCTAATTCAAGCTGGGATAACAACAAAAAAAAAAACACTGCAAATTTTAAGAGAGATGAATCATACTTGCTAAATGATTAAATTCTAGGAGTGTTAAATTGATAAGCAGGATCACCCATGTATCAGATTTCCTCCGCCTATTTATTGCACTCTTTTCTGACAAAACCAAATCTTGTTTTGGTCACTGTGTACTTTTAAGAATAAATAATAATGTTCTTTATTTGAGCTTTCTTTTGGAAAAAAAAAAGACCCCAATTATCCCCCCAGAATCAGAAGATGGCAACTTATTTTTAACAGCTTTACTAACTGCAGTATGTTTCAGATGTTATCATAGATGCTTAAGTAATCTCAATATCTCAACAATTGTACACAAGATTTCCTTAGTTATTCTGAGTTTGCCCTCTTCCCATAAGATATATAGTAAATGGGCATTAAATTTTTTAAGTAATAAATCCATAATGGACTCCCAAGAAATGTTTACATAGCCACATGGTTGTCCTTGTTTACCTAATCAGAAGATGTGATTTATTTTAGAAGGCTTTTCTGGGAGTTTTTTTTCCATAAGGCTTTCCCAAGATACTTTTTAATCACATTGTGAACTAAATTGCGTCAGCTGCTATTTTACTCCCATAGATTGCTGCTTTACTGTTTATAAGCCACTTAACTACAAAAGTAGAGTAGAAATGTCAGATTCTTTAGAATTTCCTGTTAATAATAAAATACAAACACGGACCATGTTAAGATTTCAGCAAAGATAAAAAAATATGACAAGAGGATTAAACATTTTCAGAAGTGTTAATGAACCATTCCTGAATTGTTGTGATTGTAACAATGGCAATAGTATAGTAGTAGTAACATTCATCATAAACAAAGAGAAAGGGAGGAAAGTCTTGTCAGTTCCACGGACTTGCCATGGAAAGACATTGCTCTCATCTCATCCACAGCCAATGAGTAGGACAGCCTTCAGTTATCCTTAACTTTATCATTGTAAAAATTATTTCCCCCTTGAAGTTGATATTATCTCACCACAACTTTAAAATGTGTAAAATTTGAAATGCTCTGTCAGCATTCTTGAAAATAAGACCAGACAACCTGTTGTACATAGGATCAAAGGTGTGTTTTGAATGTTTCAGGTGATGAAGGTCTCATCACTAGTCATTTATCCTCCAGTCTCTAACCTCTCCGTTACTCCTTTGTATCCCAAGTTCCTTTTATATACCAGCTTCCTCTGTCCCATTTTTGAAACCAATTTCTCTCTACAGAGAAGTTTTGCCACAGAGGAAAAAGAACAGATTCAAATTCAATACAGAGATAGCAGTGAGCATTGATGATCTTTGACTGGATCAAAGATAGAGCTACTGTGAGTCTCCTGGTACTATTCAATTTCTCAACAGCTTTCAGTGCCATCAATCATGATTATCTTCGAAGCTGTCACCAATAGTTAGGAATAGGAACAGAGAAGTCCTCCTTCCTCAAGGGACATTTCCAGCTGGTGATGGTACAGGATAGTCCTAGGCCCCTTAAGTGGGTTCAACACTTACCCCACTCCTTCAAGATCTACTTGAAATTGCTGGATGAGATCATCCATTTGCCTGGAGTCAGGTTTCATCAGTAAGAAGATGATATCTAATTGTACTGTACACCTCTCTCTGAATAAGGGCAAACAGGTTGAAACACAATTCTGACAAGGCAGAGAACTTGTGGATTCCAAAACCCACCAATTCCAGCAAGATTCTATGATAAACTCTGAAGGTAGTTACACACCCCTGGGCAGAGTTCTTTCTCAATTTGGGGCTGATACTTAAACAGCATGTGAGAATGATGGTGAAGAAATTGCATAGCTCCATCCTATGCACTTATTGCAAATTTTCTTGAAAAGGCAGGCGTTACTGGCATTCACAACTTATTTCACCTTCAGAGTCCAATTCAAGACGTTGATTCTCAAATTTGAAGCCCTTCATGATTCATTCATCAACTACTTTAATTCATCCATAGCTGATGTATGAAATAGGCTGATCATCATTAGCTATACTGGTGCAAAAGCATTTTCTTCCTTATTCTAATACTATCCAAGGCCAGGATGAAAGTATACAAAACCTGTCACATTTTCCCTTCCTCAACTTTGGAGAGATCAGATGACAGGTTCTTAGGGTGAACAAAAGTGTTTTACAGTGTATCACTATGCTGCAGGCACTTCTCCTCCTCTCTAGCCAGCATTCAGTATATTATTTCTCTTCTAACCATTGCGATATTAGAACTTTATTTTCTCAGATCCATTATGTCTCTAACCCCTTTTTTTACCCATCTTGCCAGAATTTCAGAAAGGTAGAGAAAGGAGCAGGCCTCCACCAATTAATATAACAAAGGATGAGATGAATCAGTCCTTATCTCCCACTTTCTTCTTATCACAGATAACAAAGTATTCAGGTCTTTGCTCTGAAGTCAAACTCTTCCCATTCCTTCTCCAACTGGTGTAGTGCTGTGATTGGTGGATGTTTTTCCTGCTGTCTGTTGTGATGCTAAAAGAGCTTCAGTAAAATCAGAGAAATCCAATCATCATAACTATCATAAGTGGCATACCCAAAAACATTTTGCAATTTACTCTGAATAGACCCAAAATAGAAAAGATAGACGTTGGCAATGCGCACAGCTAGTACCATGCTACCAGGAGCTTTGTTTTCTGATTACTCACAGGTGGAGAACAAGGGAGAAAGATCCATAAGAGAGAGACAACTGAACTCTACAAAATGTGGGGCTAAACACAGAGTCTCACAAGCACTAATTTCGAATGGATAAATATTACTAGATTTAAGCAAGGTCTCACCATATGCCATTACATCTTGTAGAAGAAATTTAAATCTTTCCTTCAGAATTTCCCAAAACAGCAGAGATATTTAATAGCTGGAATATTCAAAAATTATTTGCCTGGCAGTAAATTGAAAATACCAATAATTATTATTGGAACTTTAGTGAGAAGGATACAGCTTCTAGGATAAGAGAGGAAGGGAAAAAGAAAACCATTTGGCAAACTTAAGAAATCTCCATAATTAGTTTACAAATTAAAACAAAACATTAATAATTATGCTTCAAATGTTCTGAAAATTGTTATTATTCCACTTGTCTTGCCAGCTCTAAGTTTAACTCTTATCCTCTTAACGAAGAACTATTCTGTATATCCATGTTCCACTTTCAGGAGTTTAAACACAAGATTTGAAATATGATGCAACATTTCTATGACTCCAATTATAATAATTTTTTTAAATGTTGAAGAGTGTTTCTGGTGCTTGCTTTTAATATACCCTAGTAATTATAATCATTTTTAAAACACAGGCCAGATCATTACTGTGTCATTTAACAATCTAATGCATACTTTTCCCATATTGTATATACACAATAGAGTTATACAATAGTACACAATAGAGCTATGCAATGGCTTGGATCTGATTCCAGAAAAATGCTTCAGAGTGCACAGCAGTGCAAATGTAATGCTCGTATGCATCTTTTTAAAACAGCTGCCAAGTACAGTGATCTCTGCAAAAGAGTTGCAAAGAGGTCCTGTGTTTTAGCTCCTACCCTCCAAAGCATTTTTCTGGTACAGATGGTCTTCAAATTACAATGCTTCATTCAGACGTGTTCAAAGTTACAATGGCACTGAAAAAAGTAACTTAGAACTGATCCTTGTACTTACGACTGTTACAACATCTCCATGGTCACATGATCAAATCTGGCAATCAGCATATAGTTATGACGGTGGCAGTGACCCACAGTCATGTGATCATTATTTGCAAGCTTCCCAACCAGTTTCCAACAAGAAAGCCAATGGGAGAAGTAGGATTCGCTTAACAACCGTATGATTTACTTAACAACT
>JANHFJ010007453.1:219297-243425 GCA_032468195.1 Cerberus rynchops | reverse complement strand
CCCCCCCCCCCATTTTAAAGGAGGCTGCATTATTTATTTTGCAGTATATTTCTATGCAACTGATCAAACCAGGATTGGCTTGTACTTGGCCTTTTTAGACATTCCTGTTTTCTGTAATGTATTAGAAGGAAATCTCTGGGGACTTCTGTGGCTTGACTATCCTTGGAAGAGGTGGTTGTAGACTGTCCAATTTTTCTATTACTGTTGTCAGCTATATGGGTTTCACTCTGATATTTAACTCATTTAACACAATAATTGTTATATATGCTGGTAAATATGCAGAGAATAGAAAAATATAATCCATTTTCAAGAGTAATCAAGGAAACCAGAAAATTAGGGGTGGGGTGGGTTTATCTGACTGAATGATTTCATTAATTTAAAGATGCACTTACTTTAAAGGAAGTATTTGGGGACACTAGTTCAGATGAGAAGTCCCAATAAATAGTTGCATAGCTTTCTCAGATGTAGTTTTGTTTGAACTAATATTGAATTTTGGACCTTAATTCATGACGATCAGACCAACCCGATATTTTAAATTATCTTTCCTTACATGATGATCAAAGATGTATACTTGAATCTCATTCCATTTATCTATACAACAACCCTTTGAGGTAGATTAAAATGAGAGTTCACTTAGTGATATTCATGACTACCCAGTGATTTTTGTGGCCTGGATGGGAATTTTAACTTGTCTCTCCAGTTCAGTGTAATAATTTAAACTGCCACATTTTATTGATTGATGTCATTCAATTAGTTTGGATTTAATGGATTTAACAGTGACTTTCTCTTTTGATCATATAATTTTTTGCAAAGCAATAATCTACATTACCACTCTGTTCCCCTTTTGAAATGAAGAAGTTGTTAACAAGTGTTCTTTTGCCTACAGGTGTATATAATAGTTGTAGACATTTACTGTGGTGACTGTTCATTTTCAGCTGAAATCCAGCACTGCCTGGTCAGTGCTGGTGATGTTGGCTGCAGTGTATTTGAATGCTTTGAAAACAACTCTTGTGAGATTCGAGGTTTGCATGAGATATGCATGACATTTCTCCACAATGCTGGAAAGTTTGATGCCCAGGTAAGCAAATGCAACAATTTGAGGTATAGACCCAGAATCTAATGTGAAAGTATAAAATAATGTGGACTTTTATGACAATTATTAGTTAAGATTTTAATCAAAAAGAGCAATCAGACAGATTTTAAACTTACTTGACCAGAATATACTTACAATGTAGAGTATTAATTATTTGTAAATATTCTCTTTATTAACCTATCTGACCTTTATCACCTATTCAAACCTCTTTTAGTGCCCTAACATACACCACTGCTGTCTTTCAAATCCTTCCAGTTAAATTGTAATTCCACATAAGGAACCTTCAGATTTATGGATAAAACAAGAATGGATATTATAGAGTTATACAACACTATGATTTTAGTACTATAGGTGAAAATCAAATACACATCGTCTCCTTAGCAAAGAGCTGATTGAGGGTAAGTTAATGTATATGGGAAATAATTTTCAGCCCACAAATAATTTCACACAGAAAATCCCATTGCTAAAGAAAACTTACTGGGTTTGAAAAACACTTTGCCTCCTTTGTTAAGAATGAGTCACTGATCCAGTGGAAGTCAGAGGTTTGGACCAATGGATACTTATTCCCATCCAATATGCCTTATTTAAGCGATCCTTGGGGCTATCTGAGCTTGCTTGTTTTCTTGCAGACGTTTCATTACCCTAACTGACACTGGTGATGTTACCTAGTTAGGCTAATGAAATATCCGCAAGAAAATAAGTAAGCTCAGAGAACACCAAGGACCCCTCATTTTAACCCTGAGCTACAAATATTCTCCTTTATTGATATTCCTTAGTTATTTGATCTTACTATTTCATGTCTTATGCAGCCACTTTCTTACGTAGTTTACAATTAGAAAGATTAAAATAGTACAATAAATACAAACAATATGAAAAAAAATACTAAAAGGGGGAAGGAATATAAAATATTTGTTCATAACATTCACACAGAGGAAGCCTGGATGAAGAGAAAAAAATTCAGCACATGCCCAAACAATATAGTAGATGCCCTGTGAATTTAGAAGAGCTATTGATTTGGATAGCTCATTGTTCCAGGTACAAATTAGCAGGTATGGCAGATCCACGCCAAAGTGACATTTTAAACAAATTAATTCTGGATGATAATGCAATAACATAACAGTGGGTCATCCTTTAATGTCATCTTGCTCTTGCTGCTTTGAAGTGCTGGCATTTCCAATTTATCTTAAAGTCCTGAAGTTGAAACTTTACTAAAGTGACTGGGTCCTTGGTGCTTCTTGGCACATTAAAATGAAAGTGTGGGGGGGAGGTGCATTCTGGACTCACCAGTCCAAGGACGCCAAGTCAGGAATTCTCTTTTGCTCAATTTATCTCTGACTCCCTTTATATGATCAGTTAAATTCATTTCTTCAGATGAACACTGAGCCACAGTATCACTGGAAGTAACTGTCTCTGCTGCTTTATTCTAGTGATTCCTTGGCAGCCCACCAACATCGAAGTACATTCCTTAGCAAGAATCTGATGTTAAGTTTCCCTCTCTCATTTTCTCTCCAAACTGTTTGTACATTGTTGAAGCATCCTGTTATTATGCCTTGTACAACAATTTTCCCATTTCTGCAACGCGAACAAAAAGATTACATTGGTCAGATGTATTTGGCTTGACTGGCAATTTACAGAATGTGCATTGGTAATTAAAAGTTTAAACTTGGGACTTAAAAACAGATTTCTCTACAAATTTTTAATTTGCTTTTCCCAAAATATAACAATGAAGGTTTCCTTCCAAACTAATAGGAACTTTTTATCTTTTCATTATTGTTTTGAAAAGCTTTAAAAATATTCTGCTTTGGCCTTTTCTTTCTTTACAAGATACCATTTTATATTATGATATAAATTTTTCACAATAGGATTTTCATTCAAGTCCATAGCACATTATCCCATAATATTTTTAAGTAAAGAAATCTAAGTAATAGTATGTTTATTCAAATGTCACTTCAATATTTTTTATATTCTTGCTGACTCTTTTTATGACAGAATAACAACATACACTCCAAATATTGAAATTTCTTCCTTTGCTATTACAAAACCGAACTAACAAATAAAATATTTTTTCAGCAATTAGCAGAGAGTATCCTTCCCTTCAAATGCACGGTAGTTTTATAAGACAAAAACAAGCTGAATCTAACATGTTTAAGAAATGAAGGGCCAACAGAAGAAGTTCCATTCTAACAGATAAAATTATATTGCCATAAAATTTGAGTGAGAAAAGAAAGTTAGCTTCTATGTCTTATTGATTAATGGCTGACTGTTCATTAGATAGGATGAGTGGAAACTTTTTTAAAAAAGGGATTGCAGGCCATCTATTGTTCGGCGAAAATAATTGCTATTCAGTTATTCAGAACATTATAGTTTTTCACTGAAATAGGATTTACTTTCAGAATTAGCAGCAAAAGGAGGTGGAGTTAAATTAGTACTCTACTTAGTATTTCCTTGCATCAGTGACAAGTATAGTTAGAATCGGACATTTTGTAATTTTCTAAGGCTTCCGTCTTTCCTAATCTTTTGCAGAAGTTAAAAAAAATCTTCCCACCAATCTATATTCATATCAGAATGCTGTGAGTTGGGCTTGGGGATGATTTTTTTTAGCATCGAAAAGTTTATCTGAATGGTCATGGGCAAAAGGAAAAAATGAGGAAGAGAGAATTTTAACAATTGCAAGAGATAGAACCCCAGTCCTAGGATACACGCTTACTTATCAACAAATCTTACTGAATTTAATGGATTTAGTCAATGTGTAGGACAGTGGTGGCGAACCTTTTACTTACTGAGTGCCAAAAGTACGTGCTTTGCACCTGCCATTCTCACTTGCGTGCAGCTCCTCCATGTGTGCTGAATGCACCATCTGCGCATGAATGCAGCTTTTCCACGTGCAATGCACACGCACTGTGGATAGGCACTCACACACACATGAGCAATCGTGTGCGCATGTGCAGGAGATCGTCAAAGACCAGCTGGATTTTCTGCTGCAATCGCGCACAGCATACACACTGGAGGCCCAAAGACCAGCTGGGTCTCTGCAATCATGCATGGGTGCATGCGCAATTGCATGTGCATGCTCAGCTGGAGGTAAGTTGGCTGACAGTTTGTGTGCCCAGCAAGATGTCTCTGCGTGCCACCTGTGGCACCTGTGCCATAGGTTCGCCATCACAGGTGTAGGATAACTCTTTTTCACTGGGAAGCATTACCAACAATGTGGGTTAATTTCCACACACAAATAGGGTTGTGCCTCTGAAGATAAATACTACATTGCATTACTTAACCTCCACAGTGGGGAAGAAGATACTTAGGATAGCAAATCCCCATCTCATGACAACTAGAAAATCATTTTAGTTTTCTTTTACTTCCTCCAACATCCATGATTCCTCTAATGATTGAAATATACCTTAAAATTATCCTTCTAAGGCCTAAAAACTTTATGATGCAGTATATCAAAGGTCCTCTATCACTATTTCTATAATGGATGGGCCCGCATAATTATGCTAAGCCATGAACAAATATCATTATGGCATTGTGCAGTATGTGAATCCATCCTTTATATACTGGCTACCTTTCAAGAGTACACTGTGATACTAGTTCTACCAATTTAATGTTGGAATCGGGTTGTTCTTGCCAATTACCATTATCAACAAGGTTTTTGTCTCCAGAGAGAGTAGAAAATAAATCCCTGTCCAGGTCTTGATTTGGCCCAAGCCAGGGTGGGATGGGGAGGGCACGAGCCTCACAGAGGTCAGCTAATAGCAAGATTGCTTTACACATTGGTAAATCAACTCACTGGTTTCAGCAGAACTATGGAATCTTTTTAGCTTCAGGTTGTGATGAAGCTTTAAACTCAGAAAACTCTAATTTTTCAACAGAGCCTCATTTCCCTCCATGATCATGATGAATGAAATATTTCCAGTTCGGCTGAGTAACTCTGAAAAGCCTATCCAGTGAAGTTGACAGTCCTGAAGAGAACAAGAGGCATAGACACATCATATTTTTATTCTCCTTGCAAACTCTCTTCATCTTTGCATCATTTCTGAAAGTTGTGTCAAGTAGATTTGGGAGATCCTCGTTTGAGCAGGAATTCTCTCACACAATATAAACTCTAGGGTCTCTTCCTAGACACTTAAATAGCATGGGATTGGGGTTGCAGTGTACTTCCTGGTAGCTTAATAGTGGCTGGCAATATTGCATTAATTAGATTTTCCACAATAATAAAGACAGGATCACTCAAATACATTGTGAAAAGTTGAAGGGGTTGCTTTCACCTGCTAGGCATGATGGATAGCAAACAAGGGACTAGGACAGTGTAACTGTTGGCAATGACACAACTACTCAAAGAATGTTACATGCTACTGCCTGATTTCAGACTCCTCAAATAGTGAAGATACTACACATAGGATAATGAGTAACATCAGCTTGGCAGGTCAGTTTCCAGAAGGATGTCACAGCACAACAATAATAGTAATGGCAGATCGATGTTTTTGTACCAAACTTTATCACAATATACTCAGTCCCATGGAGAGATTTTAGGTTGACTTCTGCTGGCATGAGAATGAGAACTCTATATTATCATGAAGATAATGCTTTTTGAATTGAATGGTCCTTGCCAGTATATGTTACAGGAAAACATCCAAAGCCTATGTATCATTGATAAGAGGAACAATTCTACTCTGTCTTGCATCATCTTTTGAAATTCTTGCATTGTTGGCTAATTAGAATTTGCAGGATGAAAGACATTAAAAGATGCAGTTTGGTCTAGTGACTACAGTACCAGACTAAAAACCAGGACACCGTGAGTTCTAGTCCTGCCTTAATCATGAAAGCTGACTTTGAGCTAATTGCCCTGTTTCAGCCCAACTCACTATATAGGTTTGTTGTGGGAAAAATAAGAAGAGTAAGGTGTGTTGGATATGTTTCCTGCCTTATTTGTAAGAATAATGAAGGCAGGATATTTAAAAAAACAAAGTATTTTTTTATTTTTATGCCAAAAAAAAATCCCAGAATTTTGTTGATTGAAATTGCCCCTATTATTACTCCCCAACACCAGGGGGTAATAACAAGGAGTCCAAGTGGTAAAGATGGTCTCCAGAATTTGCCTCGCAAAAGGGTTGCTTTTGGGGAGCAGGTTTTATGGCCCTGTAACCTCTCTTTCCCCCTCCACTTTCATAATTGCTTGGTTTAGACATCAGCAAAGGGAGGATAGATATTAACGAGACATTGAGCACCTGCTACAACCAAAGAAGGAAATATCCGATTGGGATTAGAGCAAAATTGTTATCTTAGAACAGGCCTGTCAAACTGGCAGCCCATGGACCAGATATATCATGTGTAGGCCACGCCCACCCCAACTCCACAGAGGCAAAAAGTGTTGCAATACGTCACGATACATCATGTGACATGATCGAGTTTGACACCCGTATCTTAGAACTTTTAAGAGTAAGCAACTACTTTTCCAATTGTTAATTGAAAAATGGAGATGGAGCACAAGACATATGCTTAATGGACATGAGTTTAATTGTGCTTTTTCTTCTTTTCTCATCTCAGGGGAAATCCTTCATTAAAGACGCCCTGAGATGTAAGGCACATGCCTTGCGGCATAAGTTTAGTTGTATCAGTCGCAAATGTCCTGCTATCAAAGAAATGGTGTTCCAGTTACAGCGAGAATGCTATCAGAAGCACGATCTCTGCTCTGCAGCCAAAGAGAATGTCCAGGTCATTGTGGAGATGATTCATTTCAAAGACTTGCTACAACTTGAGTAAGTAAAGAGGGAACATCTAATCTGCTAGTGTAAGTTCCAGAAAGTTGCATGCCCTTTAATTTTATTCATCTCAACCAGAAGAAAATTTTAGTCCACAGCATTTAGCGATACAAATGACTGATTGAAATCCCATAGAGTTGCAGCCATGCCACAAATATGAACTAAAATGTCCACACCCGATTTTTTAGAATCCTTCTGTATAAAATGGATTGTCCACTCTCTTCTTTTTTTGAACAAATGAATGGTTATTCTCTGATCATTCTCAGGATTATCTCTTTAATATACTTAGATATAATAGTGAGACTTGAGGTTTATTTTTATATATTATAACAATGGAATAAATCATGTTTTACGTATAAAATGGCTTCTCTTTTTGTTGGTCATTTGCTATGAAAACCCTCTGCTTTCTAATGTACTGTTCAAGTTTCATGCATTAGGAAGGAGACAAATAAGATTATCTCACACACAGAAATGAGAACATGCTCAAGTCTGAATATAGATCTGCTCCTATTATAATGTGAGAGTTGGCCATAGAGTAGAATTTCTGTGTAAGAAAAATAATAATCATATTATCATAGAGAGGGGCATCCACCAGGGGAGTAGAAAAAACAAGATGGCAGGCATAAGTATACTATTTGTGTCCTATATCAATAGCAGTAGTACTTAGATTTATATACTGCTTCATAGTGCTTTACTGCCCTCTCTAAGTGATTTATAGAGTCAGCCTATTGCACCCAACAATCTGGGTCCTCTTACCAACCTCGGAAGGATGGAAGGCTGAGTCAACTTGAGCCCCAGCAGGATCGAACACCAGACTATGGGCAGAATTTGCCTGCCATACCATGTTCTAACCACTGCGCCAACAGGGTTCCTATACTCTTTTTATGTGCATGCAAAGCATATTAAAAAGAGGTGGGGCTTGGATCATACTCATCATTTTGACATTCTTACCCCATCGCTGTTTGTAAGTATTCTGTGGATGCTTCTGGTTGCTGCATCACAGGTTGCATAATTGGCTTACATATCGTGAAGGAAAATGCCAGTCCCCACCAACACATAACCTCTCAGTATTTGCTGAAACTTAAAACATGTAGAATTCTATTGAAGCCAACTTTTTGTGAATGGCTGGCAGAAACCTTAATTCTTAAAATCTAACCTGCCAAAATATAGGTACAAATACTCCACTTAACTTCTCCAATCTCCTATTCAAAAGCTTATTTTTTCTGCTCCAAGAATGACAACAAACAGATACTTAAAACCTACAATTACGAGCCCTTTAAATTAAAATTTAATTTAATGAATTTAGTGAATTCTGTATTAGACATTCATTTGGATCAGAATACCTTTAAAAATAGTAGATTTGACAGCAACAACCATTAAATCTGCAAACATTTTAATGCTTCTAAAATTAACATTCAACGGTTCTTGAAGAAACAACTTCCTCTTGTACTCTTTCTCATACTTCATCTACAGTTCAATAATTAATTGCTTTGCATTGCTTGATGTTGAAGATGAGGTTGAATAAATCAGAATTTCTTGAACAAAGAGTAAGAGGCGCTCAGTGTAGCCTTGATGTGCAAGATGGGCAACAAATTAAATAATAAAAATAATTTTTAAAAAAAACTAGTAAAAACCATCTCACTGGCTGGCACTAGGAAACTAAATACTTGAATCACCAGGGGAGAAGATCTTAGCTGCAACTGTGTTCATTCAGCTCCACAGGCTGTTCTGTGAGAATAGAGTCTCCTTTCTTATCTGTTCTGGAAAATGCTCCCTTGTGGAAGTTTTTTGCTCTTTACAAATAGATTCATGCTGCAGAAATGGAATAGAATTTCCACTCTGGAATAGGAGCAGAATTCCTTTTACAGAACTATACACCTATAAACTAAGATAATAACGACATTGCTGTATGGAAACAACCAAGAAACTTGGGAGTAAAGTTGACTATCCTGATGAAACTCTTTTTTCAGTAACTCGTGTATAATTATAGCATATTACAATTTCTTAACCTACCATATATGCCTTAGTACAAGGTCCCAAACTATAAAATATTATCAACCATAAAATAGCCCATGACGTTTACTAAGGTGCCTAATATTTTCTGCCCGCGCATGGAATCTACTCGAAGAGTAAAAATCAGGATACGTAATTACATCTCTTGAAGTATGGTTAAATTCAAGACTAAATAGTCGATTTTAAGATGGAGATGTCAGAAAACATTATCTTAAAAGAGGTACCATTTTACATTTCTCTTTGCATGATTTCAGAAAATAATAAGCTGCCTGGTTTACTTATGTTTACGAGGTTATTCATACTTCTTATACCGACCCAATTCCAATGGACTCTTGAAGCATTCAAAACCAAAAAAAAATCCATTAAAAACAGATAAAGCCAGATAGACCATCCAAACTAAAACATTCTTAAAACCAACAAAAAGCAAACAGAAGACTCCTTAAAAGTACAACACAATAATAAATTAACCCTAGGCCTATTGATGCTTATAGCATATATATTGGCAAGAATCTATTCATGAACACCTGACCTGCATTCAAATGTGTTGTTTAGTACAAAATTACAGCCATTCTTAACAATCCTTTTTACTGGCTATTCCTTAGCATTTGTAATAATGCACTGCAGTATACTTCAGTGATATGTAAATGGCCTACAGTGTTTTACTTATAGTCCTAGTGCAACAGACTCAAGCATGCCTGAATTTTTTAATGCTTTCTGTGCATGCAATGTATCATTCCTTTGTGGATCTTGTTGCATTATGCACATTTTATAGAGAATATAAATCGGATCATCTTTTAAGGGCAGAGTTGTGGGGTTTTTTTCCCCTTTTCCTAAAAGATGGAATGGTGCCAGGGATAATAAAGGTTTTGCTTCAGTTTCAGACCAGCATTGATACTGCATTGGAGTGGCAAGTAAAATAGCTCTTGCATGCTGGGTGAGATAATGTCTTAAGTAATTTTGCCTCCTTGGGTAATTCTGCCATGGAGTGCCAAGACAAATGCCTCTTGCATGCTGAGCGAGACAAATATGTCCTTCAGATTCCTGTGGGCCCCTTCCATGAAATTGGCAACCAACTAAATTATAAATGACTGGTAGTTAAATGTGATAGTTTAGTTCAGTGGTTTGCAGACAGTGTTCTGTGGCAAGATGGAGAAGCTGACAGATTGCACATCATCACTGAACTTGCCTGGGAGAGAACTCTATGTGCTTTCCTCAACTCACGTAATTTGATGGTGAGATGCAACACCTAATCATGGCCTGGCCAAACAAAGCACGCACAAGAGAACATGTCCCAAAATCCACGGCAAGCTTCCCTGGCAGGATGGCACTGTTCCTTGCCCCCCCCCCCCAAAAAAAGCCTCCAGTAAGATTTATTCAAGGAAAGAAGATAGACGTAGATCTAAATGGAGAGAAAAAAAATCTATTTATATGCTGTGTAAGGCTGGGATTTTACTTTCCTACTCTCATAATTAACCACAAAAAGGGAAGGCATTTAAATTTCAGCCCGAATGTTCAACTCTTCCAATACTTGGCATTGGACAACAGTAAATAAATTATTATTCCTCCAGCTTGACCTAAAGATGTAAAGATTCTAGAAAATTTGTAAAACAGTAGAAAAATACAGGGTTCTCTTATATTTTCGTAGAAAGAAATAGAATTGAGAGACAAAGACTTGAAATGTAGACAATAATATGTTTTAATCATCAACTCTAAATAAGCGGATGCTGCTTCTAGCTTCTGGCCAGTTCCAGGACGTTTGGGCCTAGTGGCGAACCAGAAGAACTATCTCTAGGTCAGAACTCAGTAAGAGCAAGCAAGTGCGAGAACATCCCTCCTTTGTGACTATAAATGCTAATGCACCCTGGAGTAAGAAATACCTATTAGCAATTGTATTATATACTTATCTGTGTGCAGGAACTGTGAAGATCTGTACATTTTTGCTTATGTGACATTTAAGAAATAATTTTATTTATACCATTAAAAATATTAGGAAATATCTCATTATCCATGAAATTATGGGGTGGGGGGACATTTTTTTTCCATTTACACACATAGCTACAGTTCATACTTACATCTTGAAGAGGCCTGAATTGCCCATTTCCCCCCCCAAATTTCTCCATCCACTATAAACTGCATCTAGGCTGCATTTGTTACTGTGTTTGTAAGCAACAGCATAATTAGAAGTTTAGTGAGGATGAAGTCATTTGTAACAACAACAAGAAAATGCCAACATTCTTCAAGACAGGAAAATAAGACTCCCTCTTCTTCCTTCCTTCCTTCCTTCCTTCCATCCTTTGCTTTGGCTTCCTGATAAAACCCTGACCCACATAGGGTCCATTGGGTAATGCCTTTAATGAGCCATAAGCCCATAATGAGCTGGTATCCCAAAGAATGGAATCAAATCATTGCCAGCAGGTGAGTTAGCCTCAGGTACTCATTGTATGTTCAAATCTAGTAATGTCACCTCAACACTATATATGTGTGTGTGTGTGTGTAAAAAATAGCAATCCAAAATTTTCACTAACCTGACACTAGAATTACATATTCAAAATAGGCCAACTGAGGTGGACTTCTATACTACCAGTAGTTCTCGACTTACAACCATTCAAAGTTAACACCAGCACTGAAAAAAGTGACTTATAACTATTTTTCACACTTAACAACCATTGCCGCATCTCCATAGTCATATGATCAAAATTTGGACATTTGGCAAGTGGCATATATTTATGACAGTTGCAGTGTCTTGGGGTCATGTGATCAATGGAGAGCCAAATTGACTTAACAACAGTATTATTAATTTAGCAACTAACTTCAGTGATTAACATCTATGGAAAGCAAGATAAAATGAGGCAAAACTTTTGCTTAGCAACGGAAATTTTGGGCTCGATTGTCCTAAGTCAAGGTCTACCTATATTTTTCTGCAGTGGTTGTTCAAATATCTTATTAGGCACGGTGCTCATACATTAAATATTTGAAGAGTGGTGGAAACTAATAACATAAATTACTGGCTGTTTATAGTATGTTTAACTGCTATGTCTTAGATTAATGAAAAATGTGGTCTTACACTGAAGAATCATGCAATTAAATGGCAGATGCTGTCATCCTATATTGTGTGGAGTTGGAAGATAATTAGCAAGATTTGTGAACCATAATTCTCGGAAGAGACTCAACATTGGAAAGTGTTCAGTTTCTGTCATTCATCTCAAAACCAGTAACTGAGCAGTCCGCAGCATTGAAAAGAGAGATTTGTGGGCACGAAAAGACCTCCTGATTATTATAGTGTTCTTGCCAATATAAATCTAAAATTAAATGGAATACCTATGTATTAAGCTAAAAGATTCTGCAGCAGACATAATAACCTAAAGGAGGAATGGGATTACCTGTCATGTCCATTTGCTGAAATTTAAAGTGGACTATCCATTTAATATATAGAATTAGATGAAAAGTTTCCTACTTTGCAGCGATAGAGTAGATCTTGTAGATCTAATTAATGACAGTAAGCCAAAGGACAATTTTCTCAAAACACAGTTTGCCTCTGTAAACCAGCAGAGCAAAGATTCTTAATAATATTAGAGAACTGGTTATTATATGTGGTGTATCAAAGTGAGCCTTGCTGTTGAATGTGATAGCTACTTCGGTTGCTAATGCTGAAGCAGGAAGCAAAAAGTAATTCAAAAGAAAAAGAGAATTGGAGATTCTTCTATTAAATGCACAAATTAGTAAAGTCAAGAATACATCTAAAAAATCTTATCTTGAGCAGTGAAGGAGCCCTCTGGAAAACTTATCAAACTGTGATTTTATACAACTTTTAGTCATGCTAATTGGGAATTGTTGGAGTTGAAGCCAGCATATTTTAGGACTCAGAATAAGAAAGGTTGTTACATTCAATTGTAAAGAATTTTGAGAAATCATTCCCTTTTCACTACTTGTAATTGCCACAGATAATCATAGATATATAATTGATTAGTAGGTGGAGATATCATACTGGGGTTTTTTTGTAGGCAGTTTATACTGTTTTTTCTTCTATAGATATGCAAACATTTGATGTATTAAGTATTCCATAAAGCTGTTTTGAATGGTCCATAGCCCAAATTGAAAGTTGCCATTTGGATGATTTATCCACTTACAAAGCAAAATACGGCTGTTTTGATGAGCATATGGACCAAAGTGTACTTGTCCTGGGCAGACATGTTGCAAAAGTGGAGCAAGCATGAGAAACACAGGCAGCATTTGTAGATAGCTTAGGTGGGGGGTGGGGGTGGAAATAAGAAGACAGTGGGAAGATCAGGCTGGGTGAGGCATGTCATGCTTGAAATCTGTTCTTTACTCCCAAGATCATTGCAGTAAGGAAGAGGCCAATCATTGGTGCCAGGCAAGGACAGGAAGAGGCTGGAGAGATATGAAGAGACATATAGTAGGATATGCTGGACTGGGATATTGGTATTGGCTGATGAAGCAGGGAGCTGAAGGGTTTGGGAAGATGGGGCAGGAAGACCAGTATACTGTATATGCTTTGATGAGAAAGGAAAAAGTGGGTGCTGCCTGTCAATCCTACCCTATTTGACTCATAATCCTGACAGATCTTCAAGAACAATGCAAGAAACTTTGGTTTTGTTTTTCTGCTGATCTGCATCCAATATGAAGTGGTTGGCCAGAATTCTGGAACATGATAGTTTACTCTGTTTCTGACAACATACACAGTGTTTTCTGTTTTGTGCATCCTGTAGTGCTTCTTGATTTGTAACTGGTTTCTTCAGTGAAAGCAGTCATGGATTTTAAAAATGAAAGATGGATTGGATGATCATTAGAACGATATATTCTGTTGAGATAGTGATTTCCCAGAAATGGTTTAGAAATAGTAAATCATGGGGGGGATCAGAATTTCCATTTGAGGGAGGGGGGAACCTGGTCTTGGTTAGTCACTATCTCTAAATCTAGCCAACCACCATAAGGTTTTTTGCTATGGGATAAAATTGGAGAATGTAAATAAAATTGGATGTGTATATGTCAGAGACAGAAATATACAACTCCTAATGAAAATATGGTCTATCAGTCTAATGGATAAATACTAAGTATATACAGTAGCTACTAATTTGCAGTCAATTTGAGTGCATCTACTACTCTTCCATAACTTTATATCTTTTTTTTTTCCTTAGACCATATGTTGATCTGTTGAATATACTGCTCACTTGTGGAGAAGAAGTCAAAGAAGCCATCACCCAGAGTGTCCAGGCCCAGTGTGAGCAGAATTGGGGGAGTCTGTGCTCCATCCTTAGCCTCTGTACTGTGGTTCCACATGGAGAATCTACCCTGGAATCTGAGAAAAAGCCAAATGAAGTCTCAAGAATATCCACTGGCCAAGGAAACCTTGTAATTCACCCTCAGTCTGGTACCAGAGAGAATTCTCAAAATCCTAGAGGGGAAAGAGGTAGCAGGCTGCCTATGAATGCTCACACTCGCACTAAATCTGGGGGTCATAATTCCAAAGCAACTCATGAGATCTTTGAACAGAGAGATGAACCTTCTGACTTCTCTGATATCCGAAGGTGAAAGGAGTAGACAACCCCACCTTTCTCCCTTCACCAAAAACTTCCTCCGTTGAGTTCATTTTATCTAGGGGCATTCCAAAAATATTTACAAGATAAGGGTGGGGCTACGTCAAGCATAGGGCATTGCGGGTTATGGGGCAGCAACAGCGTATGTATTATAAGCTACAGAGAAAAACCAATGACTTTGGGTCGCTGATTGTATCCAACAAATTCAATGTGTAAATGCAACAAAATGTCTTCATTTAAACTCTTTAATTTCTTGAAAAACATAAGAGATGCAGGTCTGGATTGGCAATATTATTTTTAAATCAGGGATGGATGAATACAAATTATGATTTCTCCACTAATGGCTTAGAGACTGTCTAGTTAAGATTAAATTCAACATGAGTTTAAGTAGAAAATAATTCAGTCTCTTTAACAGAAATTATAAGGCTGCCATGGCATTTGTGAGAAGACTAATGAGTATGCTAAAGGGACCGTCCAAGTGCAAATTTAGTTATCCTCTGAACCTACATACTGCTCCTTTTTAAGTGACACCATCTGCCTTAAGTATTTCTTTGTGCTGGTTTGGGCAGCTTATTCCTCCATCATTTCTTTGAAAATTGGTTAATTACAGAACCATCTTCCAGCGAATGGGCCTTCTCTGCTAGTTCAGTATTATGCAAAACTCTTTTTTTAATAGTATAAATCTAAAAAGTCCAACTCCACTTCTAATTTAAATGGGTTTCATATTTTTCACATATTTTTTCAGGCTTGATGGAAAACCTAAGCTGTATCAGAAATCAATATCACAAAGGTTATAGGGTTGCAGTATTTTATGCTTTAAGGAACACCGTTATGTGGTAGCTGTTAAAGAAACAGTGTCGGTGACGTGAGAACAAACCAAGCACTACAATGATTTAATCTGGTTAAATGTGTAAATTACACACTTTTCCATACCTCCATCCTTATCGCATTTTCTTGGAAATATAGCTAACTTTGTCAAATTAATGGAACTTATTTCACTGACTAAGTTTGGATTGCAATTTCCACGGTCCCAATTTAGTGTGTTATATTTCATTTTGCTTTTAACCATGTCTGTTTATTATTATTATTTGAACATGTAAGATTTACTCAAGATATTTACACATTGAAACTTCAGTCAACATTTTACTGGAAGAAAGTGTTCCTAAAACCTTTTAGAAAAGTGTTAAACCTTTCTGGAAAACAGGACTGTCTAAAATATTTTGAGTGTATTATACCCAACTTTTCCAAACTGTTAAAACCGTAGATATGTTGAGCTTCAAGTTCCAAATCGCTGGAAGGGGATTGTACTATTTCTAAGCCAATTTATTTGAATGATCCCAGCTTGGAGAAGGCAATGTTAGCTATTCAGGTGTCTTAGAAAGAAAGACTAGACCTTAAGTTACTTGTTCTCAAAGTTTCATATCTAAGATTTTCCTAGTTAGTACATCTTTGGGATAGCTGTAGCTGTTTCTATACATAGAATATGCAACGGTAGTCCACATGTTGCACTGACTGGATAATTCATAAATTGCAGAAGTGGAGCAGCTTAATATAAATTACTGTTACACAACCAAGCCTGGACTTCAAGTTCCACTATGAAGTGTGGATGGAAGTATGAAGAGATCAGGTTCAGGAATTCCTCTTTGATGAACGTAGTTAGAAAAAAAGTATAAGAACATGGCATTGTATCTGCAGCTAGGAAACATTATTTGCATTTTGGGGAGGGAAACATGTTTTTGTGATTACGATGGTCACAATCCTAAATCACCCTTTGAATCCATGAAATGTATGAGAAATGATATAAGTACCCTTTTTAAAAATGAACTGATAGAGGAAGAATTGTGACCACTTCAGAATAAATCATCACACAGAGGTTAAAAAGTCCAAAGATCTGTTAGTATGATCCCCAACTTCTAGATTTCAGTCTATGAGAAGTCTATCTGTGGGAATCAAAACATGTATGTACCATTGAATGTCAGCAGATCATCTCAGTGTGCATATAATTTATCTTCAGTGATCTAGGGATGCTAATTTTGTTTCACAAATAACGTTAAGAATTTGGGGGGGAGGGGTAAAGAGCTCACACAAGGCTGATTTTCCTTTTATCTCTCTGTGTGAAAATTGGATATATGTGTTCATCTACTGATTCCACATATTCTTTTAATGTAAATATTTAACATTTTTATTTATTATATTTTCTCCATTTAAAATTTTTTTTGAACTGAGCACTGCTGGCTAAGGTAATTTAAATATATGTCAGGACCTGTGTTGTATATATTCATGCCACAAGTACATTTTTGTTATTGTTTAGATCAAGGAAAATATAATTTTATACACGCCATAAAGTTATTGACAGTATCAATCATTTATTTATTATCATCATCATTCATTTCTAACAGATACAAGTGCATTTAACCTAATAGTTTTACCAAGATGTGTATAGCTACTTACTTGAAATTTTTAAAATAAAAAAGTCAGCTGTCTGACACTAAGACACTTAGTCACATCTTAAACAAAAAACTTATTCTTAATTATAGACATAATTCAGAACAAAGCATATCATTTGGGATATATAGTTTTGTTCGGGCAAAGGCCCAGAGCATTCAAAACTTAACTTACTTCCAGGGAAGTTTGCTCAGGGTTGCTTTGGCATAATTAAGCAAGTGTGCTTGCTTAGTTCTATGAGAAAGAAATCCTACCCCAATTCTAAAGAAATGTTTCTTCATTGTGACATCTTCCCCATAATTCCCGTTGTAGGAATGAGTTCCCATGGTGGGAACACACCAAAATCTATCGCTCATCTTTTCTACAAAACGTTATAAAAAAATAGCATAAGATACATCACATTCCACTGAGTTTTTAAACACATGTTTCTGCGGAGGAGCAAAGTCAGATCTGAGACCACTAAAAATAAGGTTGTTTAGTAAGCTTGCTCAAAAGCAATAAATGGAGGTCTGGTTGACCAAACCAAAAATGTTGGATCCGTATGTTAAAATTAGAAAGAATAAAAAAAAAAACCTGTTTTATTTAAACTGATTAAGGAAGTTCCGGTCTTTCAAACAAAACTGAAAACCACTCTCAAGGGTTCCCCCCCCCCCAACCTTTCAAGGGGTTTTTTGAAACATTTCTAAAAACTGGACTACTTGAAGCTTCCCGTTGCATTCTATGACTGGATCATAGAATTGCCACCATTTGAAACAACTGAATTTATACCAAAATCTAAATAAAACTATTTTGTTCCAACTTCAAAACAACATAAGTTTGAGTTTGGAACAGTTGAAACTTTTGATTTCAAGATGTTCTATACCCTTTCAGAATTGATGAAAGTGCTGCAGCAAAAATACATCTCGTGCATAATTTCCCATTCCTTGGAGAACTAACACTCCTCAGAAAATCGGAAGAACTGTTGATCTTAAAAGGATAATTTCCACATCTTCACTAAACTGAAATAGGATAATTTTAAATAGAAACAAAATCAGGCTATATGGCCAATGAATTTTAGCCCAGAAAAAAGTGATCATTTAAGAAAAAATCAGTTTGGGAATAATTTCTTGCTTTATTGATACAAAATAATTATATTGAATATTTTGGTTTTGCTTTTAATGCAGAATATATATCTCAGTTTCCTTGAATATTTTTTATCTTATACAGACTATGATCAAACAAACCCTTGTAATTTCATCTGGATTTAGGTAAGACATTTTCCTTCCACCACTCAACTGGATTAATAATCAATTACAGATCAGCGTATTAGAAATAGAGTTACATGAAAATTTTGTAAATCAGCAGCATAAGTTGAAAGGCTTGTTAAAAAAAATTAGAAACTAGATAATGAGAAAAGAGCTAGCATGTGAGTATGAATATGGGGAGGAAAATATGTATATCCTGAAGGATGTTGATACTTCTTTCTGAATTTGGCAGCATTAGCAAATCAAATACTGCCTGTACTTTTCCACAAAAGTTTCTTTTAACAAATGGTTTTTGTAGAAGAAAGTAGATGAGCATCTGAAATTTTTGTTTTTGTTTTAACTTTGGAAATCTTGGGGTTTCCAAGGACAACTGAATAAAAGCACTTACATTGGGAAAGGCATTCACTCATAATGTTAGGATGAAAAGCTGATTAGTCCAAGGTGAACTGTATGATCAAGCACCAAGTTGGCCCTAGTTGAAAAAGCTAATGACAAATCCAAATTAGTTCAAACAAGACAAATGCAGAATTTTGATATACTTTGGCTACAGAAATCCAGAATACCACTAGGTAGCAGCAAAGGGAGACAAATCCAATCTTTTGTTGCCATCGTGTGGTCATCCAGATTTTTTTCAGTCTTGATATACGGTAGTAATGTTGGGTACTAGAAGAAAGACAGTGGACAGTTCTAACAAAAAAATATGGAAGATAATGACTGTTCATAACAATGACTCCCTTCAAGATAAGGCAATATGAGAAGACTTGTATTCCTCTCCTGCGTGTGAATCTTCTCAGATCCAGCAAGGTTCTTTTTTCATTATTAAACAGACAGAGGATTAGAGTCCTCGATTAAAAGCTGACTAGCTCTAAAGAAATCCAGAATATCAATTCTTATGCTTACAACTCTAGATGAAGACTTCAAACTAAAACATTCTTGGTTACGTTTGTACAAATAGAATTAAACCTCATTGTATTTTTAGGTTTTCTCCATCAGAATGAGCATCCAGAGAATCTTACTCATTTCATTCACATCCATCAAAAATAGGTGCTCAAAATGGGATGGTGTTCCATCATGAACAATGTAATTTTGACAAGACTGTACATATCGTATTTCAAGGCATTTGAAATGTAAACATGAGAAAGCACGTGGCAAGCTAGAAGTGCCAAATATAAACCTTAAATTTAGAGCTTTCACTTTCTTGTTTTCAAACTTGTCTGGGTGTGACTTCATATCACAATGGTGTCACCTATGTAACATAGGGCACTTCCAAATTAATGGCTCTTAAGATCATGTTCCAAGCATTAATTTTAAAAAAAAGGAAGGAAAAATTAACAAAAAACTGCAACAATTTTGGAGGGCAGTTTGGTTGAATTTCTTAGGTAACTTATTTTAACAATGATCTCTAAGAATTAAGATTGAAGGTTGGATTTAAATTTGGTTTTGATCTTGGTTATAATTTTGTGATTTCACTGAAATCTCTGGCCTTGGGATTCAGGAACAAGATAAATTCTATCCACCTCTCCACCCACACACTCAAAATCTGATTTTTTATTAAATCAACAATTAGTACAAGAAAATGTCTTGTATTTCCTAAGAATGGGCTAGGAGAGGAATTTTGAACATGCGTTCAGCAAGACTTAACAGTTGCCCAAAATGCATGTTTCAGGCTTTTTTCTATAGAATTTAGAAGGTAATCCCATTTACACTCTCAGAAAAGGTATGATTTTGCAAACCTAAATTTGATGTGTAGGAATCTATGACTTGCAATTTCCTTTTTTAAAATATGCTTGTAATCCAGAATTTTTTATAATCCTAATTCAGATCAGCCACTGTTTCCTTACCAGTTTTGTAGGAAAATGATTTCTTACCCAAATAAGATGCAAACCTGACCTACTTGCTTTGCATAGTAATTAAAACTTGGCCGGAGTTGTTGTTTTGCAAGCACTGGTTTGGCATTACAGGGCCAAACTGTTTTTTAAAAGACACTGGGAGTGGCTCATAATTTTGCATCTCATCTCTCTATTTTCCTTATTTTGTTATGAGGAAATTAAAAATTTAAACAGTGACGTGTGATGTCACTGCATTGTATGCCTCCTGATCCCTACTTAATGTAGTTTGTGGTGGAGTGGGGGCGGGTAGGGCAAAAGCATTGTGTATGTATACCATGCCGCAACTTGTTATAAGGAAGAGAAGGGAACAAGGTTCACAGCAGCAGCCATTCTGCTAATACTCATTTTGACCTTTGGCCAAATGCCAGGTGATAGAAATCCTGCCAATTTTCTATTGTTATTGCTGAGGAAAGTTGTTACTATGTGCATTCTACCTTAGAAATAGTTGGACCCTCTATTTGTTGAAGGAGTCCACTATGCAAAACAATGAGAAACGTGAAAAGGCAAAAAAATAACACTCTTAACTGATTAAGAGTGAACTGAACTTCATTCAGTTGTGCTCCAATAAATCTAGTCTTGGCTTCTATACAGAACTAATTTAAAGTGGCCTTTATTTATCTTTTAATATTCCCAAAAGCTTCCCATATAGCCTGCCATAAATGATCATGATGGCACTACCATGCCCTGCAATTTCCTTTCTCCTTTTCACTCTCCCCAAATTCCTTCCACAGGCACCACTGCAATTTCATCTGTTCTGGAAAGAAGGTATATGCCAGTGATGGCGAACCTGTTTGGCACCGAATGCCAAAAAGCTCGCACGGAAATGTCATGCACATGCACACTCGTTGGGGCTGCACTCCAGAAAAGCCGAACTTCCGGGTTCTAGGGCACATGTGCACCCAACGATCAGTTGATCATCACGCACACATGCAGGCCAGAAACCCGGAAGACAAACAGGCAAGGCCACAGGTGGTAGCTGACACGGCTTCGTGTGCCACTTTGGGCACACATGCCATAGGTTTGCCATCACAGGTATATGCTCTCTTTCTGCACTCTGGCACAATAATTGCTCTAGCTGTAATTGTAACTAGAATGTGCCCCAGGAATAATCTGCCTTCCCCTTTCTTAGGACATTCACATGCAAGCATGGGGGAAGGAGGGAGATTCAGACCTGATGAAGAGGATCCAAAAGGGCATTCCCAACACTTTGTGCACCCATGTCAAACTACCATGGGAGCTTTTTAAAGACTGCCTGCCTGCCTGCTGTGAGCCCAGAAAGAGCCGCTAATGAAAACCAAACAAGCCTATGCTTGACTCAGGTCATTTCCTCACTAATGATTTACAGTGTTTTTATAACATCACCCAACTATTGTTGAATCAATATAAAGCCTATTCTTACTACTCAGATTTTGGCACAATGGCAGTTTAAAGTCACAAGCAGGGAAATGACCTCATTTATGTGAACCCAAACAAGCATGGTCTATTCCGTAAACAGCATTTTCAGAGAACACAAATTTTGTCACTGTGTCCAAACAAAGCTTTTATGCAATACTTTTAACTCTAGACCTAAACAAATGATACTGTCTTGAAATAGGTGCTTATTTTTCTCCTTCAAATCATATTAATATGCCAAGATGAAGTTGTCCCTATTCCTTGCATACTTGAAGTTAAAATATCCTCCATGTGTTCCATTCGGGTCTCTTTCTCACACTCTTAATTACACACTTTCCCACTGCTGCTCTGAAAGTAGTCCTTTTATCACATCTCTGCAACAGGACAAGGAAGGTGTATGAGTAAACCCTCAGTTATTTATCATTGTCTATCATCTGGATGAAAAAAATATAGGACTTCGTGTAGTAAAATATTTGCATCCTGAAATGGCATGTGTTGGGAAAGTAGCAAATTATTACTCGTACACTCACAAACATTTGCATACATTGAGAAAAAGGATACCAGTGAATTTCTTTCTCTGCTGCTTTCATATTTTAAAACCCATTCTGGACATATTGACTCCCTACTTCATTCACAGATTTCACTCAGCAGCCTTTCTCTGCCAATGATGTTTTTGATGTTAATAGGTACTACATTAGGATACCAAAATGAAAACTCCAACTTAAATTTGGAGTAGGAACAGCACCACTGGGAATCTTGATCAATCTTTAGGACCATAACTATATGCTGCTCTAATCAAACTAGACAAGTCGTGATGATATGAAAGTAGCAGGAACCAATTATAAATGCCTTTTTACACTAAGCAATATAATCTAATGAACTGCTTCTCTATACAATGCAGGTAAGACTTACATATTGTTATTTTTTAATAGTTATACTGACTTTATGCTTATTTTGCTACAAGATATTTCCTGGAATTTACAGTTTTCAAACAAAGTCATAAGCACAAATGAACACATAAATGGTTCTTAGAATAGATCAAATGAAAAAAGAAAAATGGTATTTAAAAATAATCAAAGGCATGTACCATCTCATATAATACAAACATGAGAGAAGGCAAAGGTAGAAACAAGATTGAAAAGGGAAACTGAATGTATGCTTTTGTGTGGTCTCTTATATTTGCATCATATATTTGCATATTATAGGTAGAATGAACAGGGTAGTTGGAATGAATTTGCTGAAATAATGTGTTGAAAGAATTAACCTTTTGTTCATTTCTGAACCCCAGCTATTTGGTTACTTGTAATCTGTGGTATTATAAATATTTTAACCTGATCTCCATTTAAAGAAATGTCCCATTTCCATTATACAAGCAACTAATTCTAAGGAATAGGACACTTCAGGAAAAGTGTATACTCGTACAGAATATTAACAAGAACTCATAATAATCTGCCCAGCAGATGAGTATGCCATTTATCCTGATTGCCTGGACAATTTCCTAAGCCAATGTACTTCTACTTCAGCTACTATGACAGTAGGCAAGACTAGTGTGGATAGTATAGACATCATTCTCACTCCATCCAACCCTCCTTGCAAGATAGATGTGGGGAAATATATGCATATTGTTTAAAAAAATATATACATGTTTTAAAATATAAATGCAAATCATTTTAGTAACCTTATTATATGAGTCTAATAGCCAAGGCTGGACACTGTTCCCAAAGGAACAATGAACAAGCAACCGATTCAGGGTCATATGTAGGCTGATATCATGGCTCCATCGGAGCCCAGTTTAGGGGAGGAAGAGGAGTTGGAACCACGGTGCAATGGGTGAGGACATGATCCTCTCTGAACAATTGGAGAGTCCAACAGCTGGAGACAAGACAGTCCCAGGGCCATCTGGCAGTGGGGGGAAGGCTGTGGCCAACCTGATGGAGGGCTGCTTGCGGGAGTGGGGCAGCTGCAGAGAACCAGCAGAGATGACAGACTCCAGACCACCTCTGATGAGGAACAGCTCCCACCCCACCGATCCACGGTTGTGGAGGGCAAAGCGGAAAGAGGCACAGAGGAGGTCTGCAAGGATGCTTGCAAGGAAGCAACCCCACCTTCCTCACCGGGAACAGTTGGGGAAGGGTGATTTAACAAGAAGCTGGGGAAAAGCTCTGTTTATCGGGAACTCCCGCTTGTTTTGATGTGCTCCTTCCCAGCTTCCCTGGATCCTGTTGCTTGAATTTTGGACTGTGTTTTTTGGATTCTGAACCTTGGACTCTTGTGGATCTGGACTTGGCTCTAGGACGTCACACTCTTGGACTGTGTTTTGGTTGCTGGAACTCTGGAATTGTTGGTATTGTTGCCTCCCTCTTGCCTCCTAGGTCAGCTGGGACTTAGTTTGTGAATCCAGACTGAGGGAAAACTTGAGGGCTGTGGCAGAATTTCATTGGCACCATTGGGTGTTGTTTGTCACTGTCATAAATAAGCAATAAACAGAATCTCTTTAACCTCTGCCTTATCAGCATGACTAGGGTCAGAACACATGGTCATTCAGGAGACAACTGTCTCTGACAACCTCTGGAGACAACTGTCCATCACAACATTATTTTGCAACCTCTCCTAAAGTCAAAAAAGCAGCTGACTGCACAAGCACATAGTTACACATATCCTTGCTGTACATTAGATTGCTGTACTGTAATTATAATGCAGAAGACACTATTTATTCCATAATGGAACGTGGTTGTCTA
>JANHFJ010007453.1:200515-213442 GCA_032468195.1 Cerberus rynchops | reverse complement strand
AACTCCCAGAATTCCTGAGCCAGTTGAAGTCCACGAGTCATGAAAGAGCCAAGGTTCCCTACCCCTGCCTTACACCATTCCAGGCAAGTGTCTGTCTAGTCTCTTCTTAAAGACCTCCAATGACACTTATTTTGGATTCTTACTTTCATATAACAGAATAGGTATCTACCAAGGCAGAAATGTATCTACTAGTTCTAGATTCCACTACTTGTATATTGCAATTATTCATTCCATTTTCCCTGCCAAATACAATTACACTGGTCTTTCACACACATTAATTTTCAGGTCTGTACTCCTCATTTTATCATATATTTGGTCTAAAATTTGCTCCAGCTTTTGGGTTCTCAGTCATTAACATGGCATCCATCTGCATACACAAGTACATACACATTTACTTCTCCAACCAACACAACTTTAAGTCACTACAAGCAGCATTCCTTATATATTTATTAACACATAAAACAACATGAGACATCACATGTTCTTCTATTATTATCTAATCAGCATTGGGTCATTCATTGAGCATTTTATTTCTTCTCACACCTACTTAACTTTCATTGTATCTCAATCTTTTCACAATTGGCTTTCCTTCAACTTCATATTCGTACAAAATGTTCTGGAATTGAAATTTATTAACTTTATTGTTAAACAAATGTACTATATATTTTTCCTTACAGTTTTGTTTCTTAATAACCTGAAAAACTGATCTACACACCCTCTCTATCACATACTAGCTTTCCAAAATTGGTCAGTCAGTCCCCTGCCAAATACTTTCCCAAATACATCAAGCAAACTAATCCTGCTATCTTTCCCTTTCTAGAGGGGAACCTTAACCTCATGCTTCCAGGGGCAGTTGTCATAAACTAAAGAACTCACAACTCACAGGATTAGTTTGCTTGATTGTAGGCCAATCACACATTAATATTTCCCCAGTTATTTAACCATCTAACCATGCAAGCGTACCATTTTTTATTATTCTCACAGCATTGTTAGTCCTACAAGATAGGCAAGATCAGAAAGCCAACTCTGTAAGAAGACTAAACTATTGTAGGAAGCCCACCCCACTGAGAATGAAATATCTTGGGGAATATTAAACGAGGCAGAATATTATATTTCCCCAAAAAAGAAATGGAAAAAAATCTTAAGGAAGGCAGAAAGCAGTCCCAACAGCCTCTAGCAGATGCCTGAAGTCTTTTGTGCCCATTAAGAAATCTGAGCCAATCTATTCATTAACAAAACATCTTCAGTCCCAGCTGATGGGATTAAGCAGGTCAGGACATGACCTTTGGGACATAATAGGATTAATCCACTGCCATTAGAACAGCAAAAGACACTAGGCTCACTACATTGTACAACCCCCTGCAGCATCTCAGAACTGTATAAAAATCTTTGCACTCATCAAGCTAATTTGTCAGCTGTACTAGAATTACATGCTTGGTTCTGCTCATCAATAAACAGAGTCCTTCTTTCCAATCAGCCTCCATTTTATTTCCAGCGCCTTTCTCCCAGTTTGGAATCAGACTGGATTTTTATTCCAACACTATGCTTCATGGAGATGAGCTATAATAACAGAATTTGGCAAGTCTGATTGTGTTTTTCCTTCCTTCCTTAGTCTGCCTCAGTGAGTCAGGAGGAGCCAAGTTGAGTCTCTTCTTAATGTTTGCTCCCTTCTCAGGACTTAAGGAATGCTTCTGCTCTCTTTGTGTACATACAGTTTCTGAATATCTGCTTCAAGGCCATCTTCCTGGCTCACTATAATTAATGACTTTGATCATGATTTTTTTTTCTTAGAGGCTAATATTTCAGTTCCACTCTTCAGCAACTCATTATCATTCCCATTAATTGATAGATCTTTATAGAAATGACTGGTTCATACTATTATGGTAAAACAAAAAGTTGTAATCTGTTGTTAATGCCTTATTCTATAACAGAGAGTAGAGTTTTCCCTTCCCCCTCACTGTCCTCTTATTTGCTTTTGTATTTTGTATTTCATAATACCTTATACCTTAATAAAAAATGTATTGTGGAACAACTCACTGTCATCCCCATAAAGTATCTCCAATATGTGTTCCAGGATTCCCCCACTACATTTTCATCCTGAACCATTTCATATCTTTTATTTGTCATTCTGTTCATTTTGCTATTTAGCCCTCGCCAACTTTTAAAGCAAATTGAAGGAGCAAATGCTGGCCCATCATCCACCCAAATCAATCTGCCTGGTAGCCAAGCCAGCCAAGTGATTTTAGTATGTGAGGCAGAAAATCCCACAAGGGCCTAGCAGAAAAATACAGAAATAACACACGCAATAATTAACCATTGCTGGCCTTTCATGATGAGGTAACTTTGCTGCCACAGACAACTGGTTTAGTTAGGTCTGGCCTTTCCCACTGATAGTCACCCTCCCCTCCATGCTGCAACAACAACACTTGGCTTATAAAAATGTTTCCAAATATTTAATGAGAGCAGAGCAGTCATAGGAGGAAGATGGACTGCTCTTTGTTTATAAACTCTTAGGTGCTGCCCAAGCAGTACTTGTAACTTATACACATTCCTCACTGTGTCTGCACTGGACACTCCAGTTGGAGAGAAAAAAGTCAGAAGTCCTCCATCTTGTTCCAAGTACAAACTGTGCTTGTGGTTAACTTGCTAAGTGGGTGGTTCAGAGTTAGTTTCAAATGCTAAACTTTCACAATGACACTCCCACTGTAAGATTTAGTCAGTGGTACACAAAATTATAGCTTAAAAACATAAAAGCCCAGTTAATTCGGAAACCTGTTTCTAGCAGCATCCATTCAAGTGGGTCTGGCAAGCCCACAAATAGGGAACTAAGTTACTAGTCCTCATCAGGACTTGTTTTCTCAACACTGCCATCAGAAGTCCATGACCTCGGAGGGTGGCATCTTACTCGTTTCAGAATCATCATACACAACATTTGCTTTTGAGCTCAGATTGAATGCAAGAAACTTATCACAAACAAAAGGACTCTTTTCACTCCAGGGCAAAGGATAACTATATACTGTATATGTGCAGTGATTTTCTACAAAATGCTTCTGAAGGTGACTGCAATAATCATTATTCACAAATTGTTGGTGATCCTAATGAAAGATCTTCTGTTTGTTTCGTATCTAGATTACCCTTAAACTAGTGCAGTGTGGTTATTTCATTTGATGCTCTCTTTATTTCTCTTGATGATTATATTATAAGAAGGTTTTATTTTATAATAAAGTAGTCACTGCCATGACTTTTCCTTTTCTTCTCTAAGACATGTTTCCTTATTCGCCATCGCCATCTTGCTGTTATATAGAGGACAGCATCTTTGGAAAGCTGATGGCATTAGAGTATATTGCATTTTGTTACTAACAAAAGTCATATCCAGGTTACTCCAAGAATCATGCATCACGTATCAATATCTAATAGGTCTGGGGAGATGCAGGCTCTGGTTTACCCTCAGCCATAAGAAAACCTACTAGATTACTTTGGGCCAATCATTTCCCTCAGCTCAGTTATAGGGCGGCTGTAAATTCTCCAAATAAAGGGAGAACTTTAAATAAACAAAAATAGCCCACTATATCAAGGATAGTTATTTGGGCTAAACAACTTTTCAGGAGTTCAAGCTTCTCACCTAATGGAACATAGGGTATACAATCTGTCACAAAATTAACCATTTTTTGTATTCCCACTTCAGTGAAATATCATTTCATTGATATGGGCTGATCAACTGTATATTTTATTAATAAATATAAGTTCAATGACATAAGATGTTTTGGAACACAGTTCCACAATCCCTGATAATTAATCATACTGGCCATGCTTTGACCTTTTACCACAAGATACACCCTATCAGCACTGCTGTATTCAGATGCAACTATGCAAAGCACCCATCTGTAAATTCAGCTTTTAAATTAGTCTTCTAATGATGCGAAGCCACTTTTCCATGATTCTAGCCATTCAGTTTGTTTAGATCAGTATTTCTCAACCTTGTCTACTTTAAAAAGTATGGACATTCCCCAGTCAACTTTAATTCTAGGAATTGAAAGCCACCCATCTTAAAGTTGCTACACACTGGCTTAGATGAACTCACCTTGGGTAATTTCATTCTGAGTATGGAAGTGCAGAAGAGTCATTTGGCCTCAACGTGAGCCTCAAAAAGTGGCCTCAAATGTATACTGCATGCATGAAAAAGTGTAAAACTTTATGTTTCATGTTTTGTTTGGGGGCTTTTTTTTTTCCCCATTGACTTCATTTTCAAAATGTTTTATTATGACCAGGAACCTCCTGTAAATGACTTCAGCCACTCTGAATCTCTTGGTTGCCTTTAACCCAGGACAGGGCTACCATGTCTGAGTTGCAAAACTCTGGATAACCACTAGGCAGTACCAAAGGGTTAGAAATGTATGTATTTCCTTCAGGTCAACTACTATTTATCTGGATTTTTGAAGTCCAAATAGGGTAGCACTAATGGAATATAATTCTGCACAGGCATGCATAGTAATAAAAAGAGAGGAAAGGCAGTTTATAATGAGCAACTGCATATGATACAGATTAAAGCTGTGGATATTCTTTATGATGAGCTAACAATGATATTAAAGATGAAGACAAAGAGGGAGCGATTGGATTTTTTTAAGAGCAGTGCTATTGTTAGGATAAGAGAATTAAATCTCTAAACAAAATATCTAACAAAAATAAATGTGATCAAAGAAGGAAAGCAATCCACATAATATATAAATTATAAATGTATCATTGATATTTATATGTTTAGTCACAGAAAAATGTGGTTATCACTCAACATGGAAACAAATTTGCTCCATTTTCAGTAAGTTAACCATTAGCTCAAAAGCTAATTCACTGTGGAACTGTCTTGACTCATTAAAAGCTACATATTGCAAGGTTGTAAAACTTCCATACTTTGATTCTCTTTTTCCATTCATGCAGATCCCTCTGCTTTCCACATGAAGGCACCCCTGTATCACATAATCCCCTTCTTCACCTGAAGCCAGTGAGACTAGCGAAGAAAAACTCTTCCATTTCATAATCTGGATTTAACTGGTATCTCAAAAAACATACGCTAGGTTGAGATTTAATGGCAGCTGATTTTCACCCCCTTAAGTTAGGAAAACTATTGAAAGACTAGGGTTGTCCTTACATAGACAGGAAGCATGTTTTTTGTTTATTCACATAATTTTAAAATCACATTATCATGTTGCTCTAACTCTTTTTTACATGCTAAACCAAGAAGGGAGGGTTGGCACAAAAAAGTTTTAAGAGGATAGCTTGTAAACTCCTTTTGGCAGAAGAACAAAAATATAAAAGGTTAACATTTCAGAAATAGGTTTAGCTGCCTGAGAGCTTTTGTAAAGCTTTCAGCCTGTAATAAGGCCTTCCCCAGCCTGATGTTATCCAGATTTTGAGGGAGCCTAATTGCCAAAATTCAACATTTCAAGAAGATTCGGGTTTCTTAAAAGCAGCTTGCAAAACACAGTTGGCACAATCAGTGCAGGCGGGAAAGGAGGTTGGATTTTTCCACCCATTAGGAAAAGCTTGCAGACCAAACATATTGTGGGAGGTAACGGTGTGTATTTAAACAAACATGTCTGATGATGGGTCATGGCAAAATAGTAACCAAGAAGAATGAAAGAATCCTGAAAAGTGCTAACAAAATCTGCTGAAATAACTGGATCTATGCCAACCGAATTCTGCACTGTAATATATCCAGAATTTAAACTTGCACACCATACAACCCAACAAGGCAGTTGCTGAATCCTGCTGATGTTTTTTGGATAATGGAGCAAATCCACTGCTGCCAAATATCACCTCTGCTGAAAAAGAAACTCCACGGTTTAGTTGTTTGCAACCACTTCCACCCCAAAAGGCACACTGCCAAGACTCCAACACTCCAGGCCTCACTAAGACAGCCAGCTCCATCTCTGCTGCCCAGCTGCTAGCCACCAAACAGCTGATAGGCATGTCAGCTATTCCTTTGTGGACCACAATTATTTCATGTATCAAAGTAGCCCTTTCCCCACTGCGAGATGTACCAGCCTGATTTTTCCATTGGGTTATGAACTACTTCCAACAAGTATTCGGCTAACTCAATTTCTATTTATATTATTTCATATAATCAGTTGCTCACAACACACCTGTTTCCCACAGTGGTTTTTCACAGCTTTATTTTTCAGTCATCCATTGCACAAGGAGTGTTTTCCACCATTCGTTCCTTATGTAAGATGATGAGGAAGAATCTAAGTTACGATATTTTTAAAACAAATTTCAGGATCAGCAAAGTAATTCTTCTTCCCCTAAAGACTTTACCATTTCAAAGTTTGGAAATTTACCATTTGTAAATCTGGAAATAGTTAATAACTGTTTTTCATCATTCAGTTACTTTAAATTAAAATTATTGTCTAATTCATGCTTGAATAGATACACATTGTGGGATCACAGTCTATCTTTTCTTTTGTTTACTCATGAACAAAGAAAGCAGGGACTAATCCCAGTTATATATATGATTGTAGCTAGTGAAATGCAACGTGGCAATTGGTGAGCAGACTATAAATCCTGTAACTGCCATTTTCAATAGTGTCAAAATGTTACTGGATAGCAAGCCAGTTTGGCCTAGTGGTTAAGGCACCAGACTAGAGTTAGGAGACTGTGAGTTTTAGTCCCACCTTAACCTGGGTGACTTCAGGCCAATCTCTCTCAGTCCACAACATCAGACTCAGGTGATAAGCTGATTGGTCAATTCCTATTGCAACCAAGGGATCAACAGATGGTTGATCCAAAAAAAGAAGACCTTGCACAATGTGAAAATACTAGAAATAAGGGGGGAAACAACCAGTGAATGCCACATGCTAACAACAGCATTTTCTTAAAATCAAAGGGAATGTATTAATTTTCTGAAATCTCATAGATGCAATTTCAGCGCAACATTTTAATAGCCAGCATTTCAATCTGCTTTGGCTTAAAGCATATAGAGGGCCCAATGCGAGGGAAGGCTGGGTGACATGTGCAAATGTGACAAATGGGTAAGCCAGAAGTAGAGCCACAGATTCTAGACTAAGGGGCTACAGAGGATTAGAGAGAAATGAGATCACCACTCTGAGATGGGGCAAGGCCATTTTTTTTAAAGAAGCACTTTGATGAAATGCCATTGAATGGTAACCCTGATATTTAAGATCAGATCTATTTTAAGCTAGGTATAAATAAGCAAAAGCTACCCCACACTGAAATTGAGGAAGATGCAAGGCGCTTCTACTCATCCTTAAGGTTTGCCCATGTCCACCCTTCTCAACAGTAAGAATGAAAAAAAAAACCTAGTCAAAGGATCTGTATTATCTTCCCCAACCAACCCCTTTGAAGACATCAAACTCATTTGTTAGGACTGACAATGGTGTGATATGGTGGGCTTCAGAGAAGTAAAAGAGCTCTGAGAGAGGTTGAGAAGTAAAAGAGCTCTGAGAGAGGTTAAAATCACACAGGCCAAATGAACTGGAATGGTATTATAGTACGGGAATAGCCCTGTGGGCTCACAATTGCCCATCTGGGTGCCAAAGGATAATCAGGAAACGCATTCAAGAGATTATTTCTTGACCTTAGAAGCAAGAATCCTAATGATGAAAGAGTAGCAACCTCAACTTCAACCTAAATTGTGTTGGAAGAGTGATTATTAAAAGCAATCTTTTAAAGGAGGTAGCTCATTACACAGCTTTGTATGGAGGGTGTGTTAAGTGCTATTTAATGGTTAGCAGCAGCAGCAAAAAAAAAACAGTTGTGAGTTTTCTGATTGCTTCCCAAATGTTGGATGCTGCTGCAGATAACCCTTTGCTGTCCCCGAGTAAGAACTGCTTCTCCGGCCTCTGAAATTAATAGCAGTGGCAGTCATCTCAACCAGCTGAGCTGTAATCTAATCATTCTGCTTCAGTGTCTCTCCTTTTTCCTCCCACCCTGTCACATATGCCATCACATGGCATCGCAGATTCCAACAGCAGGCCCAATAGGTGTAGTAAGTAAGCCTATTCTCTGTGACACATCCACAGATCCCTTGAGCTAGCCTTTGTTCTAGGCATTCAGAGGGACCAAAATAACCAAAGCAGACATGAAAGAATGGACCTGTGCAACTCTTCGCTTACTGCTCATTAGCAAATGACATGGGAGTCTTCTGCCAGAATGCAGCCGGTTCTGGATTCTCTATCTTATCATGGTGTGTTATTGCCCTATGTCCAGAGTTGTTATCAATTGCCTTGATAAGTGCAGGATCTGGCCTCCACTGCTGCCCTTGACATTGGCATAAATAAATCCCCAGAGCTTCTATCTGCCTTGCCTATTTTTCAGGAACAACCTGCTACTTTTAAATATCCACAATGGTTTTCCATATTGCATTGATAAGTTGTTTTGAAGTACTCAGGTGATCTTCTTAAAATAAAAGAAGTTAAGTAAACAAGGCAGGTAAGCAGAAAACTCTTTCATCTTGGGCCTTTCAAGATGCATAAGCACCATGAGTCATGGTGGCACAGTGGTTAGAGTGCAGTACTGCAGGCTAATTCTGTTGATTGCCAATTGCCAGCAGTTTTGGAAGTGTGGGTCTCACCAACTCAAGGTTGATTCAGCCTTCCATTCTTCTGAGGTCTGTAAATGAGGACCCAGATTGTGAGAGCAGGGGAATATGCTGACCCTGTAAACTACTTAAAGAGGGCTGTAAAGCACTGTGAAGTGATATATAAGTGCTATTGTGATTAGAAAAAAGTGACAAAATGGTTATAGTCTCTCCAAAGCCATTCTACTTCTCAAAGAGTCTATCTGCATTAGGCAGTTTACAAAACTCATCCAGACTAGATGCTTTCCTAGGGATGGATTGCTGCCAACTTCCATACTGGCCTTTCAACTGTACAGGAATGCACTAAATCAGTGGGGCAAACTTATGGCATGAGTGCCAGAGGTGGCACTCAGAGCCCTCTCTGTGGGCACACATGCCTTTGCCCCAGCTCAGCTCCACCACGTTTCTCCATGGCGTTTCTCACCATTGTTTGCAGGGAAACATAAGTTTCCCTGCAAACAACAAAACAGATTCAGATTCAGATTCGGATTTTATTTATCACGTACATAATCATACATAGTACAATATGTAGTTAAATGCTTTGTGTAACCGCTTCGTGATCTTAAAATTAAGTTACAATTTACAATTGGAGTTTAGGAGAATTTACACTTTAAATTTACATTAATTTACACTGTAAATGAGCTCACGGAAAAACATATCTCCCTCTTGCAGAGCTGCCAGTGTTGTGTTGCCCCACCTCCCGCTGGCTAGCTGGTCTTTGGGTCTCTGCTGCGCATGTGCGTGCGTGCACACATGCGCCTTGCAGTTTGGGCACTCAGTTTCTAAAAGGTTCGCCATCTCTGCACTAAATACACTTCCACCCCAGAGAGAAAGGGCAATGTGACTTAAGGAACAAAGGGGGGGGGGTCAATCATACAAAAAATAGTGAATTAAATGTGCGTAAATCCTAGCTGCAAGTAAGAGAAAGTCAGTGTCATAGGAGAGGGGTAACTTTTGAATTTTTAAGCAATACTGAGGATATTATACAAGCTACCTGATAATATACATCTCTACCATTAGAAGTAAAAACTCAGATATGTTCCAATCCTGGCCAAAGTTTCCCCTGTAGAAAAGAAGAGGTCCATTTCCAAAATTAGTACAAGTTAACTTTGGAAGTTGGATTAAGTTAACTTAATTATCTTAAAAACCAAATAAGGGCAATAGAACAGTCCCTAGAGACAAAGGAAGCTCTGTGGAACATCACACACTCAGAACCCTTCACTAACTTCTTAAAGACAACGTTACCTTTTTAAAACTAAGGCCATTTTGATGACAGGAGGGAATTGGCTTCCAAGAGAAAAAATGTAAACTAATCAATATCTGTGACAGACCTGTTCAAATTTCATCCAAATGATTCACATACTACCTATTTTATGGAGGGGTGATGGATTATAGGCCATCAAGAGTCTTAGCAACCATGTTGATAAATTTCTTCCATGACAGTCTGTCCCTAACATTTCAAGTCTTCCAACTGTGCACTCATCACCACTGTAACTGAGTCCATCTATCTTACTGCTGATCATAAATGAAAGGTTATGTTCCAAAAGGATAGGGCAGCTGGAAAGAATAGAGGTAATGTCTCTCTAAATTGTGTTACACAGCAAATCGTAAATGTAATGTTCAAACAGTGCTGGCCCACCTGGGTGAACCCTTCATTAGTCCTTGTAATCCAAAAAGGAAATACATAGGCATATAGTTTTAAAATATCACATTTTTGGAACACTAGAAAAAAAAAATCCAGAGTGAAAACAAAAGTACAGGTAATCCTCAACTTCCAATAGTTCATTTAGTGACCATTCTAAGTAACAAAGGCACTAAAAAAAGTGACTTACCAACATTTTTCACACTTATGAATTCTGCAGCATCCCCCTGTCACATGAATCAAAATTTGGGCACTTGGCAACTGACTCATATTTATGATGGTTTCAGTGTTCTGGGGTCATGTGATCCCTTTTTGAAACCTTCTGACAAGCAAAGTCAATGGGTAAGCCAGATGCACTTAACAACCATGTTACTAAGTTGACAACTGTAGTGATTCACTTAACGAGCATGGCAAGGAAGGTTGCAAAATGGGGCAAAACTCACTTAACAAATGGCTCACTTAGCAACAAAAATTTTGGGCTCAGTTACAGTTGTTAAGTTGAGGACTACCTATAGGGAAGAATTGGAATGGAAACTTTTTAAATTTTCCATCATCCAAATATGTGATGATCCCAGAAACGCACCCATTTTTATCACTTCTGGGCTCCTGTCACTTTTACTCAGACCTAACGTATAGGTGACCTAATATATATAGGAGATCATTCCAATCAGAGCAGAATCAAACTGTCATCTAAATTATTCCCTCTGTTGAGAATGGTTGCCTTGGGAAGGAGTAGAAGTGGGTGTTTCTACCAAATACTGCTCTGGTGTTTGAATTTTAATAAGAGTCATTGCTAACTATGCAAGTGAAAATATAACTCCACAGTTTTCCCAAACCAGCAGCCACGAGTTTAATCATCAGCCATTTACTGCATGACTTTCAAAGTTGTCTGAGAGATGATAGATTTCCATCAGTCCCAAGCAGCAATGAATTAAAAATACACTACCAGCCCTCCAGCACCTGACAGGGTGGCCCTTGAGTCCTATGACCTGTGAGGAACAGAGCTGTCAGCTCTAAATTTGCCCATAGGATTAAGTTATAGCAAATGCATTAAGCTTTGACCCACTGACAGTGTACCTCAGATGTAATCTAGCCAGATGGAACCAACCTGATGGAACTTCATCTTTGCTGATACTACTAAAAAATAAATCTTAACAATAGCATCTAACCCAATTGTAATCTATTTATTTACAGAATTTCTATACCACCCAACTCCCGAAGGACTCAGGGCGATGCACAGCCATTTAAAACAGAACATATAAAATTTAAAAACAATTAAAAATGAATTAAATCAAAGGCTGAAATAAATATTCTAAATTAAAATTTACAGTTTAAAATTTAAAATTTTAAGCGATTCAAGCGATTCAGTTTAAAACAAATTTATTAAAACCCCACTAAGTGTCAGGCCAGACCGGCTTGCTGAAATAAATGGGTTTTTAACACGCACCGGAAGGTCTGCAGGTCCGCAATGGTCCAAATCTCCGGAATTTTAATAATGCTTATCATATTTGCTTTCTATCAGAATACATGGGGCGAAATACTTCCTAAATACTTGTTGGACAGTTAGTCCCTTAAGAGATTACACTTCTGTTAATAGTCTTGATATACTCTAAAAAACAGTAATGGAAGTCCGTGTATTTATTTTGCAGTTGTAAAAGGCACAGAACTGTATTAAAGTAAAATGACAAAGCTAAGCTAGTTTCGAGTTCAGTTTTTTGAAATAAGTTTTCAATGTTTTTCAAATAAGATAATGTTCTAATGCTTAACAGAGAATATCAGAATAACAGAGTTGAAAGGGACCTAGGAGGTCTTCTAGTCCAACCCTCTGTTCAGGTAGGAGACCCTATACTATTGCAGACAAATGGCTTCCAATCTCTTCTAAAAAGTCTCCAATGATGGAGCACCTACAACTTCTGGAGAAAGCTGTTCCCCTAGTTAATTGTTCATTGTCAGGAAATTTCCCCTTAGTTCTAGGTTGGTTCTCCCCTTGATTAGTTTCTTCCACTGCTTCTTCTCCTGCCTTCAGGTATTTTGTAGAATAGATTTGACTCCCTGTTGATCCCCATTCCTAATCCTTCAACTGTTCTTCATATGTTTAGCCTTCAGCCCCCTAATTATCTTTATTGCTCTTCTCTGCACTGTTTCTAGAGTCTCAACAACTTTTTAAATCATAGTGACCAAAACTGGATGCAGTATTCCAAATGTGTTACCAAAGCAATATAAAGTAGTGCTCGCTGGATACCCATGCTTCGCAACAAAACTATGTGATTCCACAACATTGTCACCAACAAAGTATATCTGGAGAAATGAAGGCTGCTGCTGAGGCCCCGCCATCCTGCCCCTGCACTTTGAACATTGGCATAAAATTTCCCTCCTTCACCTCTCTGCCTCCAAAAGACGTCATTTGGAAGCATTCGTTGTACTTCCGGGCAGCAGAAAGAAACTGCTCTGCCATTGGATGCTGGTGGGTGAGAAGGCTGAGAAGATTCAGGGTAGGGCTCAAAGGGAAGGACCTGCACTTTATTGCCACTGCAGCATATCCTGGGAGTCTCATCCTGCCACTTCAGGGCACGGCACAAGGTACATTGTAACCAAAGTCCCAGATTAACAACCTTTTCCCTGGAGTAATCAATCTGAGATTCATATTTAAAACCAGACAAATACTTATTAGTCCAAGGCATTGATCTGATTTGTG
>JANHFJ010007453.1:97945-114582 GCA_032468195.1 Cerberus rynchops | reverse complement strand
GGAGACCCCTGATATAAAATAATAAAACTACATTAATACTGAAGACAGAACTCATAAAAAGTAATACAGAAAAAAAGGTAGACTAAAGATTGAAAGGTAGAAAAGACATTTAAAGAAAAAAAATCTTTGTATGTAACAAACAAATGATGCCAGACAAGATTCTAGGGGACACCCTAAACTACAATGCCCCCTTCTCCCTAGTTTCCCATCAACCAATGTAGCAAACATTTCAGATTGTTAAACCTTTTAATGACTTTACAAAACAACAAAAACTTTACCGAATAACTTGTAAATTAATCACATGGACCAGCTTTCAGATCATTATTATCATACTTCAAAACAGTTTCATTAATCAGCATACTTGAAAGATTTAATAAGGTATCCTAATTTTGACCAATTGAAACCGAATACATGTAGTACTTTCAAGTACAAGACAGCTGTTGTTTTTTCTTCTATAAAACCTTACCATATTCAGTATTGAGTCCCCAAAGTTTAACTTTGTTGGCTTCATACTGAGCTTTCTTTTTCAGTCGGCAAGCCCTGTGATGTTGAGAAGGGAAAGAATTGAAGGTGAGATATTGTTCCTGTTGTTTGGACTGTTCATCACACAAAATAATCAGAGGTTCAGAATATTAGATGTTACCAAGCAGTAAACCCAGACTATAATTCCTGATTTCAGCTCTCATTTCTCATTTCATTAACAAAATGATTCATTCCTCTGTGATTATTTATTTATCAAACATATTTCTATCCCATCACCATCAAGAGACTCTAAGGGGTTTACATTTAGCAAATAGAATAATTTAAAACACATACAGTACAATCTTAAAAATCAACAGTCATACATAGGTATACAAAATTAAATTAAAACAAAAATGAAATTATAATAAAAAACCCAAAATTGGAAAAAACTTGCCATCCCAGAATATTACAAGTTTCAGTAATATAGTTAAATGTAAGCATTCTGGCTATACACAGCAAGCAATTATGATCAGGGAATCTTCCAACATTGCTATGAGAAGTGTAAGGCAAGAGAGTAAGGGAGAATTTTAATTAAGGGGGTAAGGAAGAATTTAATGCCCTCAGTCACCATGAGTTAGTTGCCATATACATTTGTTAAATAAATAATAAACAACCTTTTGCATATGATTAGAGTTAACCAAGCTGTCAGATACAAAGCTGTCATTTGCAGAATAAGTTTTCCTGTGTGTGTGTATGTATGATTTATTATAGCTAACATTTCGGGGACTTACTCGTCCCCTTCATCAGAACTAATGGAATAAAGTTCGTTACTTGCCAGTTGGTGTTTTCTTGCTGCTTGCCTAATATTGTACATGTGGATTGGCTGCCTACCTACCTGTCTTCCCCTCCCCTAAAGTTTGAGCCAGGTATGTAGATGACATATTTATTACCATTAAATGGGAAATGATTGGATCTTTCAAGCATTGTCTGAATGATATTTTCCCAGACATCTAATTCATGATGGAAGAGGAAACCAACAACCAGCTCCCTTTCCTGGATGTTTTAATAACAAGCATGGATGATGGCTGGCTGAAGATGGAGATCTACGGGAAGCTGACTAATACCAACTGGCTGCTACATTTCAACAGGAACCACCCAGTTTGGCCATAAATGCATCTGTGTGAAGACCCTCTTTCAAAGGGTGAAAACATTGCAGTGATAAAGAAAAGAAGAAAGAGGAGATCCAACACCTCTACACAATATTTGAGGCAAATGGTTAGCCCCACAGTTTCATCAACTAATGCTGCCGACGTCCAGCACCTAAGACCGAGCAATCAGTTTCCAAGACCAAATTATTGGTTGCCAATTCCCTACATACAGAATGTGTCAAAAGCCACCGCTACACTTTTAAGACCCTTTGGAATAAGTGTTGCCCATAGACTGGAAGGAACAATACGACAACACCTTATGAAGCCAAAAGACCCTGTACCCGCAATTGAACAAACCCGGGTGATTTATTGCATCCCATGTAACAACTGTGATGCGAAGTATGTGGGCCAAACAGGCAAATGTCTCACTACCAGATTACACGAACATGAGTTGGCAGTGAACTGGGAAGATGAACTTTCACTAGTCTATAATCACATCCAACAAGAGGGGCATACTTTTGGATTCCAGAAAGCGAATGTTTTATCTAATGATAAAACAGCTAGGGAGGTGCTTGAAAGTTGGGCATCCATAAAAACCATCAATCGCTGTACTGGCTTGAATCCAATTTACAACATGCTACACACAAGACTGAAAGAAAGGTCATGTACACAAAATAATAACAACCATCAACGTATATAAAGCCAATTGCCAATTATGACAGGCAAAGTATGCCGAGCCTGACAATGTCACCGCCACACCGTCATGGCGGATGCGGCACAAATAACACCACAGCAGTTAAAGATGCAAGATGCACAAACATGAGACAGATAGCATTGAGCCTGCGCAAAGGTGAGTCATTGAGCAACCAATCATGACACACAAAAGAAGACAGCTAGGTAGGCAGCCAATCCACACATACAATACTAGGCAAGCAGCAAGAAAATACCAACTGGCAAATAACGAACTTTATTCCATTTGCTCTGATGAAGGGGATGAGTAAGTCCCCAATATATATTTATATATTATATGTATGCATGTATACACCCAAACATATATACACAAACACAAAACATAAACAGAGAACAAACAGAATTGCTAATGCTATATTTATTCAGGAAATTGTTACCTAGAGGCAAGTTTATTTTTTTCTTTCCTTGATCTTGGTCTTGCTGTTAAGGGAAGTTCACTGACAGGGGTCAAATCGCTAATTACTTTATTCAGTTTCCTAAGTTCATTTCCAATTTGTAGCAGTTTTTTAGGGTTAGGTGTCAGATCTTCTACATCAGTCCTTCGTGACTTTTTAACAGCATACTTTCCTGTTTAAATATATACAATCATAATAAATAGGTTGCAGATTTTCATTCAATTTGAAAATACACATTTAAATCACAATGGTTATTATACATGAATGTTTATTTGCAGCACTGTCTCTCATGCAATACAACTAAGAAGTCTATGTGGACTTTAAACAACCTACAAAACATGTTAGAAGTAACACTAGGAAAAAAATAAGTAAATACTATGCTGCAGGTGCACGATGTATAGTCAGAAAATCAGTAATATATCTGTTTATTTTAGATTAATATGCATTTAAAGCATTTTTGATAAATGTTGATGTCACTAATCACAACTATTCTAACCAATGACATAAAAAGTATCATTTTCATTTCTTTCATCAAGTGTAATGTCTACAATGTAGACTATTACAAGTAGTCCTCAACTTATAACCTTTCATGTAATGACCGTTCAAAGTTACAACAGCACTGAAAAAAGTATCTTATCACTCTTTTTCACACTTGTAACTATTGCAGCATCCCCATGGTCACATGATCAAAATGTGGACACTTGGCAACTAGCTCATATTTATGATGGTTGCTGCATCCCAGGGTTGCATGTTCACTTTTTGCAACCTCCTGATAAGGAAAGTCAATGGGAGACTGTTTGTTTGTTCACTTTACCAACCCTGTTACTAACATAACTGTGATGATTCAGTTAACAAATGTGGCAAGAAACATTGTAAAATGGACAAAACTCACTTAACAACTGTCTCACTTAGCAACAGAAAGTTTGGGCTCAACTATAGTTGTAAGTTGAGGACTACCCATAATGCATTTCTTGGAAAGAGGAAGATGAAAACAGATTTTGCCAAAGTGTCACAAATGACACAAAAAATAGGGAAGAAATGTTCCTAAGTTGCAAAAGCAAATTGTTTTATGATTCCTCCTTCCTTCTCCTCCAATTACTTCAATAAATTAATGGAATGGTGAATAAAAATATATATATTTTATTTAAAAGAAAGTTATGGTGAGGAAATTTTAGATTACTACCAACATATATTCGTGCATATTTTAATACCTTCAAATTCCAACACAATGTTAACCCAACACATATTAAACAGGTTTGAAATGCCTATACATCTTATTTAAATGATAGGAAATTCTGACAAACTTTAAGGAACGTGCCGTGCACCTGTAAACAGCAGCTCTTACCATGATGTAATCCGTTCTTCTGATACATGTTGCTTGGTAAGGTTTCCCGATTCCACTCAGAAGGCCTTAACATTCTCTCCTGCTGTGATGGCGTCAGTTGTTCACTATATTCCCAGAAGTATCTCCGCTTGCCTCTTTTTCGACAAGATATTGCAGTCATTTCTTTCAAATCTTCTACAGAATCATTTTCAAAACCTAAACATTTATAAAGTTGTACTTTTATAGAGCCTGTCCAGAGCAAATGGACCAGAGATAGGTAGAAGAGAGTATATCAAAAGTAAGGGTAAAAAGGATTAGAATAAAGGGAAAATGAGCCTTTAAACTTTGACAATTTCTGGCAGTGTTCAATTTTTTTTTCTCTCCCAATTGCTAACAGAGAATTTATCAGATGACTAATGGACAAAATTGGGCTGATGGCATAGGACTTTTCCAGAGCATCTCTAAACTATTTAATTTCATTGTAGGAGATGCAATGACAATAAAGTAAACCAATCTACTTTGTTCTTAAGCAGAACCTGGAGTTCTTTAAGGAATTGTCTCCTCAATGAATGATCTCTTCAAATCACCATTCTACCTCTTTGATTTCAGAAAGACAAAATGATCATTGATTCATTATAGAGATACAGTGCACAGTCAGACACAGATAAAAGTATGCACTAGAGTTAGAGAGTAATATTTATTACATGCATATAACGTTTTAGCTTCCATATTAGGCTTTAAAACAGCAGTCCCCACCTTTCTGGCTCCAAGGACCAATTTTTTGGAAGACAAATTGTCTTCTATGGACCAGAGGAAGGACTAGTTTTACACATGCAACCTAGATCCTGTGCATGTGTAGATGAAATTTCACTTGCTTGCTCACCGCTTGTGCGGCTCGGTTCCCAACAGGCCGTGGACTGGATTCACGTACTGGGGGGTTGCCAACCACTACTTTAAACGAAGAGTGAAATTTTATATTCCAAACCATCCATCTAATCTCATATTAAAATACACACCTGGCTTCACAGACCAGATATGATTTTTTTCCCACAGAAATCATTTGTATTTGTGTCTGTTTATGCTCATAGGAAATGAATGTTAGATGGACGGCTATACACCCATGAATTGTTTATATTAGGTTATGCAACAGAAAGAATTAATAAAACACTTTATGGACAAGAGGCAGTGGCATTTATTCATTAGAATGATAAACACTATTTCCAGAAATAACTTTTATATAGATCATACAGGATGGCCATCAAATTTTCATGTAAGACATCAACACTTATTTATTTATTTAAATGTAAATAAAAAACCACCTACACCTCTAAATGGATGCTTGATAGGCTGTTATATATATTATTGTTGATTCACAGCTTATCTTAAAAGCAACCTACACTGCTCAGGGCCTCCCTCTTTGAGGGAGATGGGTGGTTTAGAAATATTGAATATAAATAAATGAACAAAACTCATCAGTGTTGTATAAGACATTAAATTACAATGCAACACTGTTGCAGTCTAGACTATGTTTCCTTTGGTTACATTAAGCAAGTTATTTCCCCTTGGCTAAAAACTCATTTTCAATTTGAGAATGTGCAATGCTTTCAAGAACATCCAGCATCTCCAAGAAGAGTGGTTTAATAGTTTGTATCTAGACCACACAATACTTTAATTACCTGGTTCAGAAAATGTATCACTGATGTCATCATCTTTATCGTCCTCATAATCCTCCTCTTCATCATTTTCAGATAGTTCATGCTCACTTCCAAAGCCTTCATCGTGATCTTCGTCTTCCACCTCTTCCTCATCATCTTCATCCTCATCAGGATCAGCTTTGCCTGCATGATCGGCTGAGCCATCACTGACAAAAAGAGAATAATTATGCTCTTCTTTTTTCTGCGAAGGATCTGACACTGAGGTGCTAGCAGAGAGGTTGCTCTTCTCAGCGACAAGTCCTGGCGTCTCCTGGGGTGGAGTGAGGAGCAGAGCCTGAGTCTCTTTGAAAGGCAATACGGGAGCACTGTGATTCTGAAGGGGGTCAATTCCTTTCTGCTCTTGTCTCTTTGCCACAGCACCACAGTAGCAGGTGTTTTCTTTTGCAGCGTCAGCATTTGCCTGGCTCAGAGCAGACCTGTTCTGGTGCACTGGGTTTATCTTTACTTTTGCCTTTTTAACATAATCCTTACATTCAATGTGAATATTCACTTTCTCATTATTGTACACGTTGGTCTTAACCATGATCTGTGTGCTTGAATTGGCCTTGCTTGCTTTCTGAGCAAACTCAGACAAAGGTGCTTCAGCCTGAGCAGTTTTTGATGAGCAAACTGGGGCAGCCGCTCTTGTAATTTTCTTGGTTGACAGAGAAGTTAATTGGGTTTGTTTTGCATTGAACAGCAACTCTGAGTAGCATAGTGGATCTGAGACAGGCTGAGAGTCCTCACTGTTGAGCTGAGCCAGAGTTGGAGTTTTACTTATTACCTCTTCATCTTGATACGGGCTTGAAAAATCATCAAGACCCAAATAGTCCACCTCTTTTGTTCCCCAAATGTCACAGCTGGTTAATTTTGTATACTTTGTTAAATCTTCACAGTAAGTATCCCACTGATCCCAATTAGCAGGGAAAGACATTTCAGTATCCAGAATCTCAGTAAAAGTCTCTAAATTCTCAAATTCTTTACAGTCCTCTACAGAAAGGAGATTGTCCCTGGAACTCTGTTGGCAATCCATTCCTCTGTCCTATAAGACCAAAACAAATTAATAATTAATATCAGGTGCACCTTGAAGAGCATATTGTGTAAAGCATGTTAAAGCAGTAATCCTAAAGTAAGTTACATTGAATCCAGTGGGTTTACCAAATGACCATACACAATCCTATGCTGTGTATTGGTTGTGAACATTTTGGAGTTGGGGAATCAATGATTCTTATGCTTATCTCACTGCTTACCCTGGCAATAGGAACACCACACCAGTTCTGGTATCTGATAGACTATTCCTTTCTTTAAAACTCAATAATACATTGTCAATGACACTGAATAAGTCCATTCTGTCTAAAATTAATCCCATAACATTCAGATTCTAAAGTGCATTATTTTAATTATATATTAAATATATTAGAATATGTTTAAAATGGGCATTATCCCAAATGATCAAAGGTCTAAATTAATCCTCTGATCAGGAAAGACTACAAGTTTGGAACTATGTGGTTTAGAAAAAAACTGAATAAAAGCATATATGATATAATTTAAAAATGTACACATGACTAAATTAATAGATTAGGCTTTTGGTCTGACCCAAAGGAATCTTCTCATGAATTTTTGTATAGTATCCACCATATAAAGGTCTAATATACATACATATTCATGGATACACACACATTTTATATCACACCCATTATAATACAGCTCATATGCTTAAGAAAAATCAGAATTGGAACAGAAGTATAAAAACCAAGTTATATGATATTCATATACGTATTATGATTTCGAAGGGTAGCTTCACCTAAAATTCTTTAGGAACAAGAAATATGCTTCATGCAAGTAATGACAAATGAATGGAGCTTACCAATTCATACATGAAATCTGGGTCAGAATTATTAGCCAAGAGATCTGTGCTGATCAGAGTCTGTTCTGAAAACATGTGGCTTTGATAGGCATCTCCAAATGGAGGTTCCATTCCACTCACACTGGGCTATAATAAATTAATATTAGTTTGGAACTTAAAACATCTCAATTTTATTATAAAACAAAACAAAAATATCAATCCCTCAAACACCCTCTTTTCTTTTTTGGGTTTTCATTCTTACAATGCATCAAGAATAAACATTTGAACTTAACAACCTTTTAGTATTTTCTATATATATGGGCATTATGATTCTGGCTGACTTTATGAAATGTGCTAAGCCAATTTGGTTGAGTTTGGTTTAGCATTTTTCTGAACTAATCATTATTTCTGTGAATCCAGCTATTGTCGTTTCTTCAATAAAAATGATTAAAACAAATGATGGGTTTGCAGAAAGTCTACAATTTCTACATCTATATACAATCCTATCTATATTTGAAATTAATAAATGTGTACTGTAGCCATCTAAATGTCTTACTTTTATTGGTAATAAAAATATATTTTCATAACATAATGGTCAGAAGGGTTAGCAAGTTCTGCATGTCTTCTTCCTTGTTCTACTTTGGAGTTCTTTCCCAAGAACATATATTCCTGTTTTAAGCAATCAACCAAGTACATTTGTTTTTGGAAGAATAATGATACTACACTGGTGGATACCAAATTAGAATCAATTCTTTTAAGCTGTTATTTTGCTTTTGAAACAGGATTAAAATTGCTTAGATAAGTGTATTGGGCATTTACCTGAGGCATTTCCAGGCCCAGATCTTCCAAATTCAATTCCAACTTTTTTGTTTTCCTTGCTTGCAAATTCTGTTCCAGCTTTTTTTCTGGGTTAGTAGGCAGCATATAACTCATACAAGACGACTTGCTAGAAAAATGTTTGCTTTGATTACTTGGAATATTTTTTCTCTGTGGAATTTGTGCCTGAAATGAAAAGAAAACCATTAAGTGATTTTATATTAAATGTATACTCAGTATCTTAGACATTTTTTGCTACAATTATTTTAACACACATCTCCTCTACATTCTTTCTCTTCATTCTATCTTTTCATACTTTCTATTAACATAATGGCATAGATTTCAGAAGCAATTTGTAAAACAATTCTGTTCCAAACAGTTTCTACATAATATGTCCACCTGGATTGCGTTAAGAGATTAATCTAATCTAATACTTTTCCACATAGGATTTAAACTTTCTATTTCTCCAGTTTTTCCATTTTCATTCTATCTCTTTCATATTTTTTCTTTTTATCTATTTCATAGTATCAACATTCTGAGTTATGTTTGGAAACAAAGAAATTCTGTGCAGCTGTTTTAATGTTTCCTTCATCTAGCTTTGCTCTAAAACAGTTTTGTATTCAGAACATTTTCAATGACTGGTTCTCAATTGTTTTCAAAGACAGCCCCACACTGTATATAAATTGAACAATGTGTTACCAGGATGTGGAATTGGTCCAGGAGTCCTCATTTCAATATTCTAATGAGTATCAAAGTACAACCAGAGCATGGAACTGCTTCAGCCTAATGTTAATATTCAGATATATTATTTTAACATGGGCCAAATGCTTGTGCTTCTATAGTAATTGTTAGTTTCTATGCTATGTCATAAGAAAGTAGATGGTCCTATGGATTCAGAAGAATTCATATTCATATATAAGAGAAGCTGCCTATTACTATATTACAGGAGCAACTGTTCTGAGTTGCTTATGCTTTCAGTCTTTGCAGATGATTGGCTATTTTGCTATTATGAAAGAGAATATTTTAGTCTTACTTGTATAATTATTTCTAATATAATTACTTTTGGATGTGTACATTATCCTGAATCATAGAAGCATAGCCATCTCTTTTTATGTGTAAAGGTATTTTTTCAAATGTAAGAAAACTCATACTTCCAAATATAATTCAAATAACGTATGAAAATTATCTTAATGTACATATCAAGTTTCCAAACATTTTGCATAGTTTCCATCCAAGTCTGTATTTGATTATGCTGAAGTAAGTGATTTATCTATTGCTGCTATTATTTTAATGTTTATTAGCTCCTGATTTCAACTTCATTTGTCAATGTTTTAATGTCCGGTGTTATGATTATGGTGTTTTTGTGAAGCCTTTCTATTGTTCTACTATTGCTTATTACTGGGGAAAAAATATTCCATCATCTAAAATCCATTAAAATAAGCACCCCAAAGTTAAGCATATTAAAAGCAGGGTTTACATACTAGGAAAATTTTTATATAACAATTTTGTGAAACATTAGCACATTAAGATAGAGCAGAATAAGGAAACAAAATAAATCCTAGTAACTCTTATTTCTAATTAAAAAATTCCCTTAGAGGCAATATAAAAGATCACCCATTTTGTAAAGAATTAAACTTTCTTAGAATTTCTATGTGTTTTGGCATGCTGTTGTGTCAATTGAGCTAAGCATTCAGTATACTAAACACAACAGCTAACATTAGCAAAACAACTTACACAATGCTCTGCGCCACTTTCTACTAGGTTACAGAAATGATGTTGTTCATTGGTGACTTTAGTGGCAAAGGCTATAATTAAATCAACTGAACAAATATTTTAAGTTAAGTTGGTATTAAACTTAACATTTTAAGTTAAATTCCTACAGAAGATAAAAAATATATTTTTCATAAAATGGCACAGCTTTTGGCAAGATAAAAACAGTATATTTGTGATTCAAAGCCGACTTTTATCATTTCAATATTTTGTTTTGATTTACTCACTCAAGCTTTACATGTCTTGTTGTCAACTCTTTGCAAGTGTAATAAAATACTGTGTTTAAACAAGGATACTGGAGGTAAGCTTCAAAGTCTATATGAATGTGCTGGAATAATTAAATTTCGTTCCATGCAATAATAAACAAAACAACACAAGAATCGTATCTGGTTCTGCCTATGTGCATCACCTATAAATATTAATTTCATGAAAATTTATAAATTAACGAATTGTTCATCTCCTATACATACTGACATGAAAGTATCTTTGAAGTATATACGTAGGCAATGATGATAAGATTATAACTAGAAGACTATAGAGGAATATAATTTAACTCACAAAATCACTGAATGTCTTAAAACTACTGCCTCACCATTGTAAAACTGTAGCAGTTTTGCTGGCTTTTTTTTTTGAAAAAGAAATTAATCTTCGTATTACTATTTAACTGTTATTTAAAGGAAAGCTGCATTTGTTGAACATTAAATGTTATATAGTCATTTGAAATTACTAAATATGCAAAGAATCAAATTTTGGATGGGTTTTGTAAAATCCTATTAATGTGTATAGATACAAATTCTCAACACTGAAAAAGTTCTTAAGAAGGATCACAAGGATCCAGTTCAGGTAAGTCAGTATCACTACCAAGGTGGTGTATGTATATACTTATTTAGTAATTAGTGTCCAGATTTCTCAGCCACAAGTAGCAGTTTGAAAAAAAAATTGCATTGACTAATCTGCATTTGGTTGTGAGACCGATGACTTTACTCTTCCAGGTGTTATTCATGCCAGACATTGCAGTTCTTCCAATTGTTATATGCCGTATGTTCTTAGGGCTGCAGACACCAGTTTGGTCGATTTTACAGCACAGGAAGATGAATTTCTTTACCTTTTTGATGGTCCTACTAATCTGAATTCTGACCTGTGTTCTCTACAGTTGTCATTATCATTGTTTTCCTTGATGTTAAGGTGCAGTCTAAATTTTTCGTTTTCATCTTTGATTCTCAGAATTCACTATTCCAGATCATCCTTGCTTTCCATGAGCAATGTTGTATCATCTGATATTGGAGGCTGCTGATATTCATACCATTGATTTTAACCCCAGTGGTAGATTCTCCAAATGTGCATTTCTCATAACTATTGCTGCGTGCACATTGAATAAGATAGGTGAGAGGATTCAATCTTGTTGAGTGCCTTTTCCAATTCTGAATCATTTGTGTCTTCATATTCCATTCCTATAGTGGCTGCCTGATCAGAGTACAATGACTGAATGAGCTGAATGTGGTATGATAATATTCCAGTTCTTTGAGACAGTTCCAGAGCTTGTCATGGTCAACAGTCGAAGGTTTTGTATAGTCTATGAAAACTGCACCTGTCTGCAATTCTTCATTCCTTCTTGGGACTGTGCAACTGATTTAAAGATTCAGGCCTTTAAAAAACAGACAGGTACTATGTTCAAAGTTCCTAATCCCCCAGTTGCATCACCTAGATGAGGATCAAGGCTCCTGAGCAATAGTGCATGTACTGCTTGTAATGTAAGAAAAAAGAGCAACTTCTGAATTTTTTTGCTATGAGGAAAAATGAAAGATATAGGTCACCTTAATGTCCACTCACAATAATTATTGCAAGGAAAAATGACTAATTGTACCACAGATTCAAGTCAAGTAGCATTCCATCACCCTTTGTTCTGACTGCTCAAATCACCATGTTTGAATCCTTTAAATGGCTGAACAGGGCATCATCCTGAGCCATGTAGTTTTTCAGTTTGCTTTCTATTTTTGCCTTCAATGGAGAAGTAATAATTACAAACCACACCTACTGTAGATAATTTAATTTGGAAACATGTTCTTTTTCTTTTTGAAATTGTAAATGACTATGAGAATTCTTTGCTCAAAACAATAAGTTTTTTAAAAAAAGAATAAGAAGGAAGTTTTCATTTTTTAAGTTCCGGAGTTCTTGCTTCCTAGATTTTTTTTAAAACCGACTTCCAGAAGGTGGCCTTTCACACTCTTGAGAACAGTATTTATAGAAGGATTTTTTTCCTGTGTACAGCTTGGTGTACAGAACACAACACAAAGCAGAGTTCAAATGCATACACAAAAAATAATTTTCTCTGTTAATAGCTTGACAAACAACTTTGCCATGACAAATTTAAATATTTGTCAATGACAATTATGCCAGATTACAAAAATTATGCTTTATGCTATGTGTCCTTCTGCACAATATATATAAACCTTTTATTACAGAATGACAACATTGATTCTGCTTGTGCATATTACTGTTGGATCAAATATCATAGCTGACAATGAAAAGTTCGTTTTTTATGCCTCCCTTTCTCAACTTGTGGAGGGTCTCCATTTTCATTATGACATTGTTCTAGTTGCAGTGGCACTAAGAGTCCCTGCATGTACAATTACAATCTCCTCAATGTACATATCCAGTGAACAAGCATGACAGGAATTGTATCAAATATATCTAAGAGTCACCTAGATAATTTCATGTTCAAACAGAAGTACTCCAGTTATTTTTAAACCCTACTTAACTAAACTGAGAATTTATTGGTAAGTAGCAGCCTGGAAAAACACAAGTGCAGTGCTGCTGAGATACAAATGTTGTGAAAATACTCTGCAAAACATAAATGCTGTAGCAATAAAACTGTGCAGAAAGACTACCGGTAATTGTGAACTTACCCTTGTTCTAAGAAAAAGCACTAGCCATTTCCTTTAAAATATTTGGAAGTTGGGATAGAAAGCAAAATTGAAATGATCTGAAAATGAAAGACTAGTATAGACTTCTTTAAAAAAGGAATCCTTGCACTTTTGTGTTATTGACTTTATTGGCTTATCTACTTCTGCAGGCTTAATCAAGACATACCTAAGAAATCTAGCATCCATCAACTTAAGGGATCCAATCATTACAGAGAAATATTTAAATAAATTTTTCCCCAGTCCAAGTAACTCAAACTACTCTGTAAACTGTTTTGTGCCATCCAATTGTATCCCGCTGTTTCCAAGATTCAATTTTTTGTAAGAAAATTGTCAATTATATACATCTGAAAGGGGAATACTCTGTCCTATTCTCTAATACTCCATCCTCAAAGATACTAGCCTGATCATAAAAGAGAATCTATTAAGCATTAAGTAATTGATCTTGCAAAAAAGATGATGGAATGAGATTGGTATTTGCATGGTAAATTATCAGAAATCTGAAACCCGGAGGCTCAACTGGAAAATAAATAGAAAATTACCAGACGATGGCATTGGCAAATCATCATATAAACTACATTGACATTGCCATGTCAGTAGCACTGGAGCTTCTGAATGTTTCTTGGAGTAGGAAAGTTCCCTTACTGTTACCTGTGCTCTAGTTATTTCTTTACTTGCTTTATTAGCTCATCCCTCTAATAAATCAAACTGCAAATAGAAGTAAAATTAGAGGAAGCTTAATGGAGTACACGTAAAACTTAGTACCTGCACTAATTCTATGGCTAAATGATAGCATTTTTGAAGTTATACTGCTTTATTGAATTTGCATACCAACATACCCTTTTGGAGTAATTTGAAAAAAAATTACAAGTTGCATGTAGGTGTGGAACCCAACATTTATAATATAAAGGCCATTTATGGTAGTCTATTAACTGCACAATGAATTGAAGATCTCTGGATATTTTTTGAATTATGACTTTCATCCCTCAATAGTGAGGGATCTTTGAAACTGTAATTTAGCAATGTGTAAGAGATCACTTTGCCCAATCTACATGACCATGCCAAAATTCCAATGTTTCTTTTTTCCCCTCCAAGCAAAGTAATGCAAATGCTTTAATGGATAATGAATCAGATGAGGAGGCCCAAGTATTCCTACACACAACACCGCTGACAGAAGCATAAATATTCTGTGTTATATGAAGCACCTTTGGCTGGTGAGAATAATGTAATTCCTCCTGAACAAATATGATAAAGTGGAAGGATATGAATCCAGTGCCCTCCAAATGTTTTGAACAGTTCTTATCAACTCCAGCCATTAAAAATAGTGGTAAATTATTATGTAAAGTACATCCAGAGCAACATATTGCCAAATCCCAATCTATTCAATTATAATTATAACCAGGTATTAGTAATCCTTTTATTATGTTAGTTAAATGCGACTTTTCATGAAAGGTCCAAAAATTATAGCTTATAAGATTTTGACTGGATGGGCTGAAAATAGTACACTATTACATTGATTTGAGGTATAATTCAGACATAACTTGTAGAACTAGCCCTTATTTCTAAAACACAAATTTGTTTTAAGATTTGGTAACATACCTAGACTGCAAACTCCAAATGATCGGAAATTATCTTTGCAGATATCTAGTGGTCACTTGAGGTTCTATGATCCATAAATGATAGGTCTTCTGAAGACCGACAGATGCCCTGGTCCTTTTCATTTTTGAGGTGCTTTCCAAAGCACACTACTTAAAAACAAACTACTGTAATCTTTGACCCCCAGAGTTTGTACAACCATGAAATAAAACTAAAAGTTGAGGTAAAATATTTGTAAAAGAAAAACTGTTTTTTTAAAAAGAAAAATCTATTTTTCAATAGATAATATAAATTAAAACAGCTTGCAATTTACAGTGCAAATATTGCTTCGTTCTATTTCTGCTGGATAGCCCTCTACAGCAATTAAAATTAAAGAGCGCTCATGTAATTGTTATCCTCAACAAATAACTTTTCTTGCATCAGTTCTTAATTTCCAATTCTAAATCAAAATACTTGAGATCTTTCATCTAAGAAAGAGTGAATAAACTGATTTTTCATAAACTGGGTCTCCCTAATTGCTTCATAGATGATGTTTTCAAACTCAGGAAACATTTGTTGTTATAGGCCTACAAGGTATCAGCCAAAACAAAAGATTATTTTATCATGAAAAAAACCTCCCTGGTACAGCCTCATAATCCATTACAAACATAACATATTACAGATATACTATATAATGAGTTTATCAATAAATCTTCCGGTAAAAGTATGTATCACAGATGTATCATTAATAAAGCATCCTTTAGTTTGTGAGGTCTGGAATTTGTGTAGTTAAAATTTATATTCTGCTCAGATTATATACTGAAGCATCCTTATATCCATGCTATTACAAGATAAAATTCTAGCAGAGGCAAATTTCTCCTGCACCCTTCCAGACCACAAAGAATAAAAGACCTAAAAGTCCCACTTCACTGGTTCTTCAAAAATACTGAATTATTTTTCATGATCAGCTTCCTAGAAGGGTTTTCTGCTTTCAAGAGTAATTGTTAATATAACTAGCTTAATCTCTGATTCATCAAATCTCATGTTGCCTGTTTATGTTTGAAGCTGAAGATTGCACCTGAGGTCTCAAGCCTTTGAAAGGTCAGACTACATAATAGCCTGCATTAATGGATCACAAGTGGCGGAGGCTTAAATAAACTAAGAAAACATACAATATACCACCATGCTGGGCCTTATTACAGGAGGGAATGAAACAGCATACAGGAAAGAAATCCAGAAGCTAACTACATGGCGCTCAGAAAACAACCTGTACCTAAACACCAGCAAGACTAAGGAGATGGTGTTGGACTTCCTGAAACAGAGAGAGGAATCTGCCCCACTCTATATCAAGGGGGTGGGCAGTGGAGAGGGGGTTTCCTCATTCAAATTCCTGGAAGTGCACCTCAGCCAGGACCTCACCTGGAAAAGTAAGAAGGCCCAACAGAGATTCCATTTCGTAATAGTCTTACGGAAAAACCAAATGGCGACTGATGACTTCTTTCTACCGGTCAACAATATAAAGTGTCCTCACATACTGTGTCACAGTATGGTACACTGGCTTAACAATTGCAGACAAGGTGGCACTAGAGAGGGCAATGAGCACAGCACAAAAAATCATGGGTTGCCCCATAACCCAACTGGAGGAAATCGCCAGTCCCGCTATCTCAACAGAGTGAGAAAAATCCTTAGGGATAACTCTCACCCGGGACAGCACTTCTTCATACTTCTACCATCGGGCAAGAGATACAGAAGCATAGCCAGACAAATAGGCTGAAAAATAGCTATCCATGGGCTATCAGACTTCTAAATGCCATATAACACCATGATTAGACTTGATACAACAGACTCACAATGCCTGTGCAATGTGCAGTATGTACATACCAGTGGAATGTGTGTGTGTGTGTGTGTGTGTGTGTGTGTGTGTGTGTGTGTAAAT